>RJWM01006134.1:0-86585 GCA_004363535.1 Dasyprocta punctata | reverse complement strand
CAATTGTCTTTGCTCTTTGAGCTGTTCTCTACCCTTCCACAGTATCCATTGTAGACTCTGAATCACATATACTTTTCCATTTCTTACACTAGGGAGACAATACGGTATTTACACATGTGGGTTTGATTTATCTCGCTTATGAGTATGGTCTCAAGTCGTGACCATTTACTTATAAAAGTCTCAATACAATATTTCTTAATAGCTGAGTAGTACTCCATTGTATAAAAATACCACATCTTTTTTATCCATTCTTTGATGGGCACTTGGGTTGTTTCTCAGATCTGGCTATTACAAATTGGGTTGCTATAAACATGGGTGAACAGATATCACTGTGGTATGATGTTTTTAATTCTCAGGATTTATTTTTAAAATTTTTTCTTCTTTTGATTTTTTTGATAGTAGCCCAGTTTGGTACAATGGCACATGGAAAACCATATTTGCATGAGGTAAAAAGTGAATCATCAGATTCTCATACATGAGTTATGAAAATGATCCGTTATGGTAAAATACATATTTTCATAACAGAAGAGTGATGTGAGTGGATGATGATGATGATGATGATACTGACTTTGATGTTGGTCATGTGAGCCAAAGTTCCTGTGACAGTGAAATGGAGCAAGAATCAACTGATACAGACACAGGGAATGCAGACCTCCTTGACTGAGATGATGAAGAAAACAGCAGTATTATCTGACTAGTCAAAATGTTGCAAAATGGTCATGAAACCAACTGGAATGACAATGTTAGGACTAGGTCCAAAAATTTAGGGTCTTGGCAGGGGTGAAGCATATTGGACAGAATACCAGCACTGCCATTCAGTGTTGGAAATTGTAACATACTAAATGATACAAGATGCTGTGAAATACACAAAGGCTGAGGTACAAGTAAAATGTCCTGTATGCACCAATAGCCATATTAAACAATGTATTTATTATGATACCTCACTAGCTGAACTGAAAGCATTCATAGGTCTGCTGTACTTAGCAGGGATTTCTCACAGTAATCACAAGAATGTAAAAGACTTATGAAAGAGTGATGGGTCAAAATATGGCATAAGATTTATGCCCTTGTGGATGTAAAGATTTATTATGCTTTCAATTTAGAAATTTACCCTGAAACTTGGCCATCAGGTCCTTATTTGCATAGTAATAAACTGAATGATGCTGAGAACAGACTTATTGCTCTCATCTTCCAAACTAATTGAAATGTGACATTCAACAATTAGTTCACCAATTTCCAGTTGATGTTACATTTGCTAACAGAGCACAAGTTGACCAATATAGGAACTGTACGTAAGAACAAAGTAGAAATTCCAAATGAATGCTGCAATTTAAAACAGAGAATTGTATAGTATAATCTTTGGGTTTCAGAAAGATTTACATTGGCCTCATATACGGCAAAGGAAAACAAAGTGGTACTGCTGATGTTGACATTTACTGTGATGGAAATATTGATAGGGAAACCTTGACAAAATGGAGGTTTGAGATGGAAACTTTCTACAAGAAAACCAAAGGCAGAATAGATGTTGTTGATGAGTTATGCAGCAACTATGATGTCACTCAAACACAAAGCTTTGGCCAGTGGTTGTGCTTTACTCAATTCTAAACATTTTTGGCATAAATAGTTTGATAGTTTACAAAATATCACAGAGAAATTTTCTTAGAGGGTTGGGACTGGAACTCATAAGAGATCATTTATAACAGAGGAAAAACAAAATGTTTCTGCCCAGTGAACTATGCAAAAAAATTGTGGACCATACTGGTGAGCTGACAGGTGAACAGGCAGCATCCCAAAGACCTACTATGACAACAGGAAAACTAAAAAGATGTCAACTGTGCCCTTCAAGAAAGGACAAGGAAACAAAACATACATGCTATCAGTGTAAGTGATACTTGTATATGGAACATACAATTTTCATGTGTGAAGACTGCCTTGGGTGTGACAATTGAAGCAAAGATTATTTTTGTTGTAGAGTTCTACTGGTATTTTCATTATAGTTCACATAGGTCTTTATTCCTGATATTATCTCAGAGGTTTTATAAGCAAGTATATAGCCAATGTGAAAATGTTGATACCTATTCTAAGCACTCATTCCACATTTGATATTTCATTTTATTGACATCTTATTTTCTTATATTTAGGTGTGATAATTGAAGTAAAGCTTTTTTTTGTACAGTGCTATTGGTATTTTTATTGTAGTTCATATAGGAATTTATTTCTGATGGTAGCTCTTAGGTTTTGTAAGCAAATACACAGCTGATGTAAAAATGTTGATGTGTATTCTAAGCACTCATTATAGTTTGACGTTTTATTATGTTGACATCTTATTTTCTTATTATTTAGGTGTGATAGTTGAAGTGCAGATTTTTTGTAGCACTTCAACTATTTTTTGAACTCTTGGTATGTTCATTGTAGTTCACACAGGATTTTATTTCTAATGTCATCTCCTGAGTTTTGTAAATAAGTACACAGCTGATGTGAAAATGTTGATGTTTATTCTAAATATGCAATACATATTAAGAATTTAATACTTTATTTTATTGATATTTTGTGTTCCTGTTAACTACACATTGCATAATAAGAACCTTCTGACAAAACAGCAAGGCCAGTGAGATGTCAAGTGTGTCCTACAAAGAAGCCAGAAAAGCAAAACACATGTGCTGTCAGTGTAAGCAATATGTGTGTATGGAACATGCTGTTGTCATGTGTGAAGACTGCCTTAGGTGTAGTAATTGAAGTAAAGATTTTTTTTGTAGAGTGCTAGTAGTATTTTCATTATAGTTCATACAGAAATTTATTCCTGTTGTTCTTTTTTAGACTTTGTACACCAAAAACTAGTCTTTTTTCCGGGGGGCAGGTACTGGGAATTGAACTTAGGATTCGCCTGCTTGCCAAGCAGGTGCTGTGCTGCTGAGCTATACCCTTGGCCCCTAAAAATCAGTTGACGTGGAAAATTTTGATGTTTTTTATAAACATTCAATTAATATTAAAAATGCAGTATTTCGTTTTGATATTTTTTTCTGTTTAGCACTCATTGTTTAATATAGTAAAGCTCATAAAATTAAAATTAATAGTTCATCAGTAGAAATATTCTAAAGAATAGATATGGATTTGACACATCCATAGTTATGCCCCTTTATGACAAAAAATGTATTAAGCTCCTTAAAAGAGGCTATCTTTCCTCCAGTGTATATTTTTGGCCTCTTTGTCAAGGATCAAATAGCTGTATGTGCCAGGGATTGTTTTTGCTTCTTCTATTGTGTTCCATTGATCCACATGCCTGTTTTTTTGCCAGGGTGGTGCTGTTTTAATCACCATAGCTTTATAGTATAACTTCAAGCCTGAGATTGTGATGCTATCTTCTTTGCTTTTGCTATTCATGATGGCTTTTGCTATTCTGGGTCTGTTCTACTTCCATATGAATTTTAGGATTGTCTTCTCCAGATCTGTGAGAAGTGCCATTGGTATTTTGATTGGAATGGCATTAAATATGTATATCAGTTTTGGAAGTATGGCCACTTTGATTATATTGGTACTGCCTATTCAGGAACAGGGGATATCTTTCCATTTTCTGATGTTCTCTTCAATTTCCTTTTTTAGAGTGATATAATTTTCATTGTAGAGAACTTTCAATTTCTTCATTAGGATACTTCCTAAGTATTTAATTTTTTGATGCTATTGTGAATGGTATTGTTCTCCTAATTTCTTTTTCAGTGAGTTCATTAGTAGTGTATAGGAATGCTATTGATTTCTGTGTTTTGATTTTACATCCTGTTACATGGTTGAGTTTGGTTATTAATTCTAGGAATCTTGGGTCTTCTAAGTAAAGGATCATGTAATCTGCAAATAATGATATATTGACTTCATCCTTTTCTACATGTATCCATTTTGTTTCATTCTCTTTCCTGATTGCTTTGGCTAATGTTTCAAGGACTGTTGAACAGGAGTGCTGATAATGGACATTCTTGTGTTGTTCCTAATTTTAGAGGAAACACTTTTAGCTTTCACTCATTTAGTATGATGTTGGCAGTTGATTGTTCATCAATGGCTTTTATCAGATTGCGATAACATCCTTTTATATGTATTTTTTCTTTTTTTTGTACCGGTGATCGAACTCATGACTTCATGCTTGCCAGGCAGGTTCTTATGCCACTGAGCTAAATTCCTGGCAATATATGTATTTTCTTTAGATTTTTTAAAGTCATGAATGCATGTTGAATATTGTGAAAGTGAAAGGGGAGGAAATGTCTAAAAAGGAAAGGCAGTGGCCATTGTTAATCTATTATAGTGATTTAAATCCCTTATAGTTTTCATTGTTCTGTTTAGTTTTGTTTTACACTGTTTCAGTTTGTCTGATTTTATTATAGTTAATGGCATAGATAGTTATTTCAAAGATAACAATAGCCATTATTGATTTCCTATTATTTTGCTTTGAAGCCCTGTATTACTTTCATTGTTTTGTTTTGAGTGATTTTATGCTATTTTGATTTATTTGATTGTATTATGTCTGATGATATAGGTAACTACTTAGAAGATAACAAGAGGCATTTTGGTAACCACTGTTGTTTTACTATTGTTTTGAAGTTCTGTATTGCTTCCATTGTTTTGTTTTTATTGGTTTTATTCTGTACTATTTTGTTTGATTTTATTATGCCTGATGGTATGGGCAGTTATTTTGAAGATAACAGGAGGCATTATAGTAGCCATTATTGATTTCCTTTTATCTTTTTTTGAAGTCATGTACCATGTTCATTGTTTTGTTTTGATTGACTCTATTCTGTTTTATTTCATTTGGTTTTGTTCTCTTCAAAATAAAAATAATAAAAACAATAAAAATAAATGAATGCATGTTGAACTTTGTCAAAGGCTTTTTCTATTGTCTTCAGATGGTCATGTGATTTTTGTCTTTGCTTCATTTATGTGATGGATTATATTATTGATTTGCATATGTTGAATCATCCTTGCATCCCTGGGATGGAGCCTATTTGGTCATGGTATATAATCTTTTTGATGATTTGTTACTTTCTGGTTGCCAGTATCTTGTTAAGGAGTTTTGCATCTATGTTCATTAGAGAGATTAGCCTGTTCTTTCTTGGTTGGATCCTTGTTTGATTTAGGTATCAGGGTAATGTTAGCTTCTGAGAATGATTTTGGAAGTACTCTTTTCCTTTCAATTTCATTAAAGAGTTTGAGGACTGTTGGTGTTGGATTGTCCCTGAAGTTCTTATAGAACTCAACTGTAAGTCCATCAGGTTTTGGGCTTTTCTTAGTTGGCATTTTTATTCCTGCTTCAATTCCATTGCCTGTTATTGATTGTTCAATATTTTTAAGTCTTCTTGGTTCAGTTTTAGTAACTCATATGTATCTGAGAATTGTTCCATTTCTTCTGAATTCTCCAATTTTTTGACATATGTATTTGTGAAGTAGTTGCTAATAATATTCTGGATTTTGGTGGTGTCTTTTGTGATTTAACCTTTCCATTTCTAATTGTATTGAATTGTGTCTTTCTTTTTTGGGTAAGATTGGCTAAGGGTTTGTCTACTTTATTTATTCTTTCAAAGAATCAGCTTTTTGATTCATTGATTCTTTGTGTTGCTTTTGGTCTCCATTTCATTATTTTCTACTCTGATCTTTATAATTTCCTTCCTTCTACAAGCTGTGGATTTAGACTCTACTTGTTTTTTTTTAGGACATTAAAGTGCATCATTAGGTTATTTACTTGGGCTCATTCTGTTTTTCTGATGTGGGCATTTGCAGCTCTAAACATCCCTCATAGGAATGCTTTCATTGTGTCCCATAAGTTCTGGTATATCGTACTGGCATTATAATTCAGTTCTAGGAACTGTTTTATTCCTTCCTTAATATCTTCTGTGACTTATTGATTATTTGAGTACATTGTTCAATTTTTAGATGGTTGCGTAGTTTTTGTAGTTTCTTTTGCTATTGATTTCTAGTTTCATTCCACTGTGATCTGACAATATGCATGGTACAATTTCAATTCTTTTGTATTTAGTTGAGCATGCTTTATTAGCTAATATGTGGACTATTTTGGAGAAAGTCCCATGTGCTGCTAAAAAGAATATGTATTCTGTTGTTGTTGGGTGGAACGTTCTGTATGTATCTATTAAGTCTATTTGTTCAAAAGTTTGACTCAACTCTGAAATTTCTTTGTTGATTTTTTGTTTAGTTTATTTGTGATAGTGGAGTATTGAGATCCCCTATTATAACTGTATTGGTGTTTATATGATCTTTCATGGATATTAGTGTTTGTTTTATGAAATTGGGTGCACCATGGTTTGGTGCATATATGTTTATAATTGCAATCTCTTCCTGTTGAATTGGTCCCTTAACCAATATGTAATGTCCTCCTTTGCCTCTTTTGATCAGCTTTGGCTTGAAGTCCATTTTGTGTGAATATAGGATAGCTTCCCCTGCTTGTTTTTAGGTTTCTTTTGGGTAGAATATTGCTTTCTGTTCTTTAATTTTTAGTCTATGAATTTCTTTTTGTGTTGAATGTGTTTCTTGTATACAATATACCATTGGATTTTACTTCTTGATCCATTCTGCTAACCTGTGTCTTTTAATTGGTGAATTGGGTCTGTTCACATTGATAGTTATAACTGATAGGTATTGACTTATTCCTGTTATCCTGTTGTTATTTTGCTTTCTTTCTCTTCTAATTAATTGCTAGACCTACCTGATGCATTCATTTTATTGGAACTTTTGGCACTGTTAGCTTCATTGTGTTCTTCTAAGATATCGTTGAGACTTTTGGGGAGTGCTGGTTTGGTGGTCATGAATTTTGTAAGGTGCTCTTTGTGTGTTTCGTATTTTTGGTATTTTTGTTATTACATGGAGTGAAGTGGTTTTTTTTTTTCTGATCATGGCTATGTAGGGTTCTATATGCCTCACTTATCTGTATGTTAAGTTCTTTTTCCATGTCTGGAAAGTTTTCGCTATAATTTCTATAAGCAGGTATTTTATGCCCTTTGTGCTGTCTTCTGATTTTTCATTAATTTCAGTTATTCTTATATCAGTTTTCTTTGAGTCATTTAGCAGCTGTTGCATCTGTTTTTCATGTTCTGTTCTTGTTTTTAAGGTATCTTTCATTAATTGATCATTGACACAGCCCTGTCCTTCAAATCTGACACTCTTTCTTCATATTGGTTGTTCCTGGGGCCTATACTTTCAATCACATTTTTAATCTGGATTTGTTTGGAACCTTTTTTTCAGTACCAGGGCTCGAACTCACAGCCTCATGCCTGCCAGGCAGGGGCTTAAGCCACTGAATCAAACTCCTGGCCCTATTTTGTTGGAGGCAGGGTTGCACTATGTAGTTCAGGCTGGGCTTGCACACATTGTAGCCTAAGCTGGCCTCGAACTCACAATGCTCCACCTACCTCAGCCTCTCGAATTCTGGGATTAAAGGCACGTGCCACCATACCCGGCTGTTTGGAACCTTTTTATGGCGTTCCATTCTTTTCTATGTTGGGCATTCATTTTTTGTTATCTTTTTAACTCCAACAGATTTTTATTATTGTCTTCTCTAGATTCACTGATCATTTGTTTCATTAGGATCTTTATCTGATTAGTTATGTTTTCTTTAAACTTGCCAAGCATCTTATTGAATTGTTTTACCTCCATTATAACCTTTCAGGCTTTTCTGCTATGTGGCTTATGATTTCCTCCCTTTTGATACCCCCAAACCAGTTTTGGGTACTAGGGAGTTTTTGGAAGGCTTTTGTTGCCTTATCTTTTTGTGTTTCTATTTTTTTTTTTTTGTGCTTGGATTTGTGGCTTATTCAGTCCAGTCCCTGGTTCTTTGGGAGTGTGCCACAGTATTGTTAGAGCAATCCAGACATTGGCATAGAGGGAAAACCAATTGACAGCAACAACTATGTCACCTTGGCTATAGTAGTAAAGTCAGTGACAACAATGGCATCAAATGTCAATTGGATACTGAAAAACTCCAAAAACCACTCACAAAACTTCCCTTAACCAGAGCAAAGAAGTCTATGGTTTTAGTGAAGTCACTTAGGCCACTCAGATATTGACCTATAGAAATTTAGAGCATTAATTTTTGCTAGATGTAGACAGTGGTGCAAGAGCTGAAGCCTCCCATGGGACTAAATGCCATCTTCTTTAGGTCCATCTCTTCTGAAGATTATACCCACCAAACTTGCCCTCCCACCAGAGTATACAGGTCCTGTGATCTTGCTGGCCTCAGCCCAGGCCTCCAAGGTTATCTCAGGAGATCTCTGTTTAGCTCTCTCCCTCTCCAAGCCTATCTCCCAGCGCTGTCTCTCACATGGTCTCTGTGATAGGGTAACATTTTGGTCCTGGAGTGAAACTTTCCACCTGGATGTTGGTTTCATCTTCAGTCAGAGGAGTCTTTTGATTTTCACCTGTGTTGCCCTCTGCTATGGAGAACCAGGAACAAAGCTGGGTAGGATTTGGTAGTTTGATTACTCTCCTCCTGTCTCCTGCATGGGTCATGTGAGGCCTGGGGCTGGTGGTGGGGTTGGCAGGAGTGGTGTGGGTTTTCTTTTCTCTTTTCCTGGCCAGTTGTTGCCTGAAAATATCTGCCATTTATTGTGTGCTTTACCCATGTCATCTCATTTATCCTTACAACAGGTTAGCTAAAAGGACTAGAGTGAACTACATCAAATGTGAAGGGACATAGTGCAAGACGATCCAGCACTTCTCAAGTGCTATAAAACTGGCTATTGCATTGAAGCCAGAAGGCATGGGTGCTTGTTGACAGCAAGGTTGTTTTCCAAATCACTCCCTGATGCTTTGGAGAAGGTAAGGAAGGAAGTAAGGGAACTAATATTTATTTATTATTGAATACTTTCTAGGTGCCTCACCTCATGCTAGGTGCATTCAAAATTTGTGTCATTCATTGTGATGCATTCACGTTATCTGTAGTGACCCTGCTTCCCTGTGAGCTCTGTGAGGATACAATCTTTGACTTTGTATCAATAGATCATAGGTTCCCCACTTAGCAAATACTTTGATCTTTAAAAGTACTTTTAGATTTTGCGGTACTGGGGATGGAACCCAGGGTTTTATATATGCTAAGCAAGCACTCTGTCACTGAATGATGCCCTCACTGGTTAAACTGAATTGCTGACACCACTGTGTTGAGGAAGCATGGTATTGCAGAACTAGTCCAGGACTTGGGGGTCTTTACTACCTCTGTGACTTAGGGCAATCTCTTTCATTGTTCTGAGCCTCACTTTCCTCATGAATAAAATGGAAATAATGGGATCTACATTCCCGAAGATTGTGAGCATGTGCAGGTGTCTTAGTAACCTCCAAAGTGCCATCCAAATTGGTGGGGGGTGGGCATCACATGGACTCCACACTAGGCTTTTAATTGTTTGATGGTTGTCTAGGTCTGTAGTTCCTAAGTGCAAATTTGCACTCATGCCTCACAAATTTTTCACTCTCCTGTGTTAAAAAGGGAGAAAAATGATGATGTAACTGTTTATAAAGCCAAATTTGTTCAGCTTTTACAGTTCTTAAAAAAATGCCTTTCTAACTTTTTGATGTTAAAGCCCCCTTTTGGTTTCAACCAATAGTAGTTGTTTTAAAATGCTCTTGCTTTGTCAAATAAATGTTGATACTACTATGCCACAGCTCCCAGCAACAGCAGTGGTATAGACCACTGAGGAAGAGAACTCTGAGCTGGTTTGGTGACAAGGTCTTTGGGATAGACTTCATAGTGCATTAGGGTGGAAAAGACACAGACTGGACAACTGATTGGGCCAGGATGGGCCTGTACCCTGGGGATGCCACCCAACATTTTAGCCCCTCTGAGCTTCCCAACCAGAGGTGGGGGAGTGTTGCTGAGCAGTGTCCTCTCACGTAAGGATGAAAAACTCCAGGTCACTGTGTCATATGGTAACTGAGCTCCCCTACCCCACCCCAAACCTGGTTGCTGCTGCCACCCCCCTCCACATCACACTCCACATCAGATCCCCTTTTGACTTCAGCACCCCTCCTCTCTTGCCCAAACAGCTTCAAGAAAGCAGGACTCCTTAGCTCTGGATGTGGGAACACCAGGAGCTCACACAGGCACATTGAAAACTCCAGATACTTCCTCCCCCCACCCAGGCACTCCAAGCCACACACGAAGTGGGAGCAGAGGTGGGGCGAGGCCAGTTTCTTTCCCTGGAATGCCACATGGCTTGCCTGAGGGTGGGGTTGGGGGTGGGGAGGTGCATCCCGGGCCTGCTGCTTGACCTCTGGCCTCCCCAGACCATACCATTGCCTGCAGGCAGCAGCAGGAAGCTCCAGGCTGTTGGAAGAGCCAGGCTGTCCTGGAGTTGAGAGCTTCATCACCTGAGCATGCGCCTTTGCATTCCAAGTGATAGGTCTGGATTAGGCATTTCTGGGATTTCTCTGAATTTCTGCTCTCAGAGTATTTTTTTCTCCATCTGGGATCCTTTGGCTAGTGGGTGTAGCCATAAGGTAGTTCAGCGAGGTGCAGTGGCCAGATACCTGCTGGCTGCCAATCTGGCCCAGGAAAGAGGCAAAGGATAACTTTCAGAAGAGAAAACCCATGGGACCAGGGGCAAGGCTAAGGAGCTGCCCTAAAAGTTCCTGTGCTAGCTGGAAGATCATGCCTGGCTAACAATACTCTGCAGGCAGCCCTTACTCCCTGTTTAGGACAGGTCACCATGGTATTTGCCTGCTGGGGCCCTGGGCCTGGAAAAAAAGCAAAGAAGTGAGCCTGAGGGTGGAGGGTTGGGGGATGGTTAATGGGAGAGGAGCTGGATGTTCTGCCCCAGTTCTAGCTGGGGTTTCAGTCAGCAGCAGGGTGGTACAGTTGCTGCATGGAGAAGCCCTTGTGTCCTTATGCCCTTATGTCCTTATGCCTCCAGGGATATGCTGCCACTGTGAGTGGCACATGCGTTATAGATGTCCCAAGGGCTTGGGCAAACATTAATGCCATGGCTCTGCTCCTACCCCGTGACATGGTGAGCTTTTTTTTTAATGGCTTTTAAGTCCTCCTTATTCCTGTGACTGGCCTTGGATAGCTTTGTTTATCAATTCTACCCTGAGCCTACCAGCCATTTCTGTGGGTGGGCATCAGCTACACCCTACTGCAGCCCACTGTATCTTGACATTTAATAGCAGCCTGTAACTGCGACAGGGAGAGGGATTAATATTTATTCTGACAGAGGCATTAAAGTTAAGTCCAAACTCTTGGGCTTGGCATGCAAAAACTTCAGCAGCAATTAATCTTCTATAATGCTTAACATTCCAATGCCTCACATTTGGAACCCCTGTGATACACATTTCCAAATAATCTGAACACCTAACATTATATTGAAAAAATATATAGTGTATAGAGTATGTTTTCAGTTTTTGTGACAAATTTCTTTTGTAAGTTGGCAACTACCAACTGCGTGACTAAATATATCTGGATGATCAATATTTGAGCTAGTAATCGGTGTCTCTGTGGTTACATATCCAAGTTTTACCTGCACTGGCAGTCTTTGCACACAAGTTTGTTCATACACAAATTTTTACTCAAGCTAACATTAAAGCTTTGCTGTAAGGTTGAAAAAAGTCAGGCTGCGATGTTTTATATTATGAGCACAAAAACAGGAGCTTATTTCTCAAGAAATACAAACAACTGGAACAAAAATCAGAGACTCCCTCTCAGTGCCCAATTTAAAGGGTATCTTCTCCATGAGGTCCTGTTACTGGGTAGTCTCCTAGCAGTGGTTTTCAGGTTCTTTCTCTCTTGAACAAAGAATTGAACAAAAACAGTCAAAACTGGTGGCAAAGTTTGTTTGAGGCAGGAAAAATTAGAAGTGAAGGGAAAGGGAGAAACTGGCTCTGTAGAACAAGTTTTGGGGAAAAGAAAAGGTCTTCCCCTGGGGGACACAAGGTGGGTTACTGTGAAGAGGTACAATAGTGAGCGCTTAGCTGCATCTTGTCTTCTTTCATTTATTGTACACATTATAGGAACCTGCAAGAAGTACACATATGGGGGCCTGAGAATTATTTGGCATGTGTGTCCTGGGACCTGATCATGCTTCCGTTTTCAGCCAATCTAAGCCACACCCTACCTTGCTGTCTCAGTTCCCCCAGCCTCTTCCACACCTGCATCATTTCTCCCTCCTGGTGTTCTGCAGTGCCCCCCTTTCTGATTTATTCTGGGAGTTTTGGTGCAGTCTCCCTAGGGTTACAGTTAGAAGTGCATTCATCTATCTTCCTCCATGACTGGGAGTTTCCGAAAGCGTGTTTCATCTCTGATTCCTTCTGGACTCTGGTAGCCTTTAGTACAGAACCCACACTTGAGTAGCCACTCCAGGAAACACTGCTGGAGAGGGATGGCTTCCCTCCTTGTTGGGATTTGCTTGCATTGAGTGGGGCTCTCAGCAAGGTTTCTCATTGAGGAGAGCAAATACTTTTTGCAAGGGGCATCTCCTTTGTTTCCTCCCTTTCCCTTGTGTGGCTCATCTTCTGGGCCCTCTATTTCTTCATCTCTCCTTTCCTTACCTCATTCCCTGCTGAGCACCACACTGTCTGCCTCCTGCCTAGTGCATCAAACAGAGAGGACACTCACTTTTTGCCTTGCTTCAAGGCCTTGTTTCCCATAGGCACATGGAGAGGCACATTCCTCCCCTCAAGATGTCTCTCTGGGTTATGATCAGGGATGAGAGCCTTAGGGAGCTAAGGTCACTGAAAGTTCCTTCCCTTCATTTGCCTTTAATGCCGGGAAGATAAGTTATTTTTTGTATGTGTGTGTATGGTAAAATATTCATAAAATGTACCAGTTAACCATTTTAAGTGTACAGTTTAAGTGGTATTAAGTAATTCATATTGTTGTGCAACCACCCATCTCCAGAACTTTTTCATGAAGCTCTGTACCTATTAATTAGTAACTTGCACATACTTTGTCCCTTGTAAATCAAAACTCTATTAATTTTACTACTTTAAGTACCTCATATAAATTGAATAATACAGTATCAGTCCTTTTGTATTTAGCTTTCTTACACTGACACCATGCATATTGTAGCATGTGTCAGAATTTCTTTCTTTTTAAAAGTTGAATAATATTCCATTGAATGCTATGTAGTGTGTATCAGTCAGGGTTTACTAGAGAAACAGATATAACACAAGATATACAAATGTGTAAGAAATTACAAAATTGACTTACAGTGGTCAGCCACAAAGTCAGATGAGGGAATGTGCAGAGGGTGTCTACATGCTGGAGGTTGAAGGTTCCAACCCAAGGGCCAGAGCTTATTGCAGCATCCCTTGCCAAGTTCTATCAGGAAGCCAATGGGTCTACGACTGAACACTGAAGAATCTATGACGAAGGCCGAAGAGTCCCAGGCAGGAGCCGAACAGTCTGTGCCAGAAGCCAGGAGACGATGTCCAAGCTGAAGGCGAAGACTGGAGCGCCTCCAAAGAGCCAGCAATCAATCCCTCCTCATTTGCCTTTTATTGTATACAAACTACTCCCCTGGGGTGGGGGTAGCACTCACACCATCTGCCTGCCCTCCTCTTGCACAGGCTGAGGATGTTACAAACTAAGGACCCTGGCCCCCTGCTGAATCACTTAGATAACTTCTATTCTTCTCAAATTGACACAATGAACAATATCTTACACCAGTAGGCTTGACCTCTACACCCTAGAATGTAGAACTGCTGAGTCGCTTAGTTAAGTTTCTAGGCTTCTCAAGTTGACACAGTGTATAAACCATAATATAGTGTTTATCTATTCATCTGTCAATTGACATTGAGGCAGATTCCATC
This sequence comes from Dasyprocta punctata, assembly GCA_004363535.1. Taxonomy (NCBI): domain Eukaryota; kingdom Metazoa; phylum Chordata; class Mammalia; order Rodentia; family Dasyproctidae; genus Dasyprocta; species Dasyprocta punctata. The sequence continues at coordinate 72,803 of RJWM01006134.1, read as the reverse complement.
TTTTAGTGGAATAGTGAATAGTGTTGCTATGAATGCAAGTGTCCAAATATCTATTAAATTCCCTGTTTTCAATTCTTTGGAGCATTTACTCAGAAGTAAGATTGTTGAGCCAATTCTGTGTTTATTTTTTGAGGAACTCTCATTGTTTTCTCCAGTAGCTATACCATTTTATAACTCTACCAGCAATGTATAAAGATTCCAATTTCTCCACATCTTCACCACCACTTTTTTTTTTTTAGTTATAGCCACCCTAGTGGGTGCAAAGTGGTCTCTCACTGTGATTTTGGTTTGAATTTCTCCAATGACCATTGATGCTGGGCATTTTTTTTTTCATGTGCTGGGCAGGTAAGTTGTTTGCCAGGCAAAGCTGGGCATGCCCAAAGTTTTGCAGATTATAATGACTGACTTAAAGAAGGCTTTGCTGTGCAGTTGGTTGCCTCTGGACTCTCCTTAGACTGGAGGCTGCAAACCAATAGCCAGCCAGTCCTTCAGCTTCTCTTTGTCCTTTGCCTGTGCTTGTGGACCTTACCTTCCCACATCCCTTCACTCTCTTTGATTCTGTTTTTTGTTGTTTGTGACCCACATAGTTCAACCTTACTGTGACAGCCAGCCAGTCATCCTGAAGAGGAAAAGACTCAGGGAGTGGAGAAGAGGGATGAAAGCAGAGATAACAGAAATTTTGGACTCATTTTTTAGTAAAAAAGAGTATGCAAATCTGCTTCTACCTCCATGTAAAACAAGCATTTTTGTCAACCAACTAGAAACTTACTAGGTCTCCATTAGTGTAAGATGAAAACTAGAAAGTACACCTATGAGAGGCCAAGTGTCCAATTTATGAATTTGTTTTTAAGGATACCATTCAAGAATTTTCTTTCCTATTTGATCTCTGAGTGAGCATAAAGCTGCTCACTCTTGTGGAAAGCAAAAATGAGAACCAAAAGGAAGCTCCTCCAGGTTCTTTGCAATAGGAATGTTCCTAGTTGGAGGAGGTACACTGAATCCAAACTGCTATAACAAAATAGCATAGACTAGGTAATTTATCTTTTAATGTCGCCTTCTAAATGATACTTACATTATTTTGTTGAGGCATAGTTTATGTAAAGTGAATGTATAAATCTTAAGCATACAGTTCAGCCAGCTTTAACAAATACCTCTATCTGTGTAACTAACACACAAATCAAAAGATAGAACATTGTCACCCTAAAAAGTTCCCTGGTTCGTAATGTCACCCCTCTCTACAAGACACCATTGACCTAGTTTGACCACAAATTAGTTTTACTGTTTTAAAAATTCGCATAAATGAAAGTGTGAAGTATTGTGCTTGGAAACCTTCACTAATTAGGACTTCCACATTAACTGTAATGTAAATGGATTTTGAATTGCTAGATCTTCTGATATTGTAAAAAAAGCTAGAAATCTGAATTATAATGTCAGAATAAATAAGCTTTACAATGGGAACAACAAACTCAAAAGTAAATTAAAAATATGTACAGTGCAACAAATCTATTTTTGCCAGCTGTGTGGTACATGTCTGTAATGCCAGCACTTGAGATGCTGAGGCAGGAGGATTGCCATGAGTTCAAGCAAAGCAAAACAAAACAAAATTCCCCAAAACAATACAAAAAAAGTATTCTTGGTTTTCATTTGTTTTGCTGGTTACAATTTTTAAAACTTTGTTCTGAAAAACATTTAAGTTTATATTCACTAAGGTAAAAAGCTAAGTGGATAGGTTTGGGTTGTCTGCTTTCATAGAGACTAGACAGTGCCTCATGGCCAGGGATATTTACCACCAACTCTGTTCCTGTCACATTAATTTCCTCTTTGGTTGTATGCCTGTCTCCTAATTTGATTTTATCTTCTTTGAGTATAGGGACCTTGTCTATATTTTTGCACAGTGCCATCTATACACTAGGTCCTCAGTAAAGGGACCAATGATGGTGATGACTGTGGTCAGAATGATTACTATGATAATAGTTTCTGCTTCCCAAAATCAAGCTATGCTGTTTCATTTTCATTACATCATAGATAAATCTGATCAATTTTGCGTGTAGAATGAAACACTAGAGTTTGTCTATGACCTGTTTTGTCATTTAATGTTATTTTCAACAAAGCACTCATAGAATTCATGGCTATAGCTGTTTCACATTTTTATGTTCTATCATAAATTTCTTTTCTCACTGTTTTTTATTAGTGCATGTGTGTAGCACATAATGTTCACATTCCTTGTGTGGAGATGGAGATGGTACATGTACATAACACATCTTTTTTTTCCACTTTTACCTATTTATTGTCTCCTTCCACCTTTACCTAGGCCAGCTCTCATAACACATCTCAATTCCATTGTATATACTTTTCTTATCCTCATTCCTCCTCCCTTCATCCCTTATTCCCTTCCTCTTTGAGAAAGATCTACCTCCCTATTTTCTATTATCTTTTATTTTGTTCTTTATTTATATTTTGTGTTTCTTGTATAAGAGAAACCATGCAGTATTTAAACTTGTGTATCTGATTTATTTCACTTAACATTATGGTCTCAAGGTGCATCCATTTTCCTATATTTGACTCAAGTTTATCTTTCTTTATGGCAGAGTAATGCCCCATCATGTATAAATACATTTTCTTAATCCATTCATCTACTGATGGACATATAGGCCACTCCCAAGATTTAGCTGTAGCTTTACTTGTACTGCTATAAACATGGGTATGCATACACCACTGTGATAAGATTGGCCTGGGTAATTTGAAGACAACAGAAATTTGCCCTTTCTTGCCTGGTGCTGCCTGGCCAACTGGCAAAAGTTCTGAATACACAGGCTTTCATTTTTTGCCTGAAACAACAGTGAGCTGAAGGGGAAGCCAGATTTATTGAGTTGAATTTGTCCTAGTGGGAAACTGGCCAGAGCATCTCTGGAGAGCCTGGGGCCGGGCCCAGCTGGCTGTCAGGATGTGGCCTGGAGCCTTACTTCCCTTCCTGGCCCTCCCTTTATCTTCTAATTTTCTTTCGCTGCTTTCTGATCCATGACCCTTCTTCCCCTTCTATGGGAGCTGAAAAGCAAGCTGCTCAGAAGGAAATGGCTTTTGTTATTGAACCTGGAGACATATCTTCATGTGCAGCATTTGGAAACCTACCCATGGCTGAAAAGGGGCACTGAGGTTACCTTATTGTTGTTAGTTTGTTTTGTGGAGTGTCTAAAGTCAAACCCAGGGCAGTTCTTTCCCTGCATCACTACTGTTGTCTCCACCTACCTTTCTGTCCCTGATTTTAACCTTATTCTCATAAAATATAGTTGGTGAATGATAACTATATAGATCCTTAGCCTGGCATTTTAAGATACCAATGAACTTGAGCTCAGGCAGCCCTTACAGTCTCATGATCACTGATTCTTTACTCAGTCCTCATTTCCACACTAACCAAAATGCTCACCACACCCCAAAAACTACAGGCTTCCTGGCCATTTGTTCCTCTCATTTCTGCCTATTTGGCAGCTTCACAAAGCAGTGAAAAACATGAAGCCGAAACCCTGGGCTGAGTAGCAACACCAGCCAGGTGCATCTTCTCTATAAGCTTCATTTTCTCTCTCAAATGTAATGAATTGCATAGCTCACCTTCCTTGCCCAGTGGTTGTGACAACTGAATGATCTGAAAGACCCTTTGTAAAATGTGAAACACTATCCAAATGCTGTTTCTTACAGGTAAGGGGAAATGACCCATCTTTTAGGACTCAGCTCAAAGCACCTCTCTGATGCCATGGACAGAAATGAGCACTCCTTTTTTGCCAGGTGTGTAGCACTTGGAAATTTTTAGTGGCATGTGTCACTTTTTTTCACCCAGCAGAAGTCATTTGTTTTGAGGTCTGCTTATCCCTCTCCAAGACTGCAAGTTTATGTGGCGGGCAGAGAAGTGGCTTGGGCATCTTTGTTTCTCACATGGTAAATTCTCAAAAAGAGTTAATTGAGATTAAGAAGCAAAAATAAAAATGAGCCAATTGTGTGACTTGGGGGGCTAATCTTAGGCACCACGTATGTATATGTGTCCCTCCGGCAGCTGCTAGGTGAGGAAAGATGATGAGGGTGGGACTGGGATGACTATAGAAGGAGATGATGGTGCCATTACTCAGGAGACTGAGGCAGAAAGATTGTTGCAAGTTCAAGACCAGTCTGGGCTACAAAGTGAGCGTAAGGACAGCCTGAACTGCATAGCGAGACCCTGTCTCAAAAATACAAATAAATTCATTAATTAATTAAAAAGAAGGAAATGGTGGAAATTTTGAATGACTTAATCTGTTTCATTAATGCCTAAAGCTTTTTGTTTTCATTCAACTCGGACTGCAAGTTTTTTGAGACTCCTTAGAGAGTTGCAAGTCAGAAAAGCTAGCTGTGCCCCTGTTCCTGGCTTGCCCCATGTGCCACATGAGTGAACCAAAGAGCAGGACCCAGCCCAAAGAACTAGCTGTCTTGGGCCCAGTGCTGTTGCACAGTTGAGCAGCAGAGAGGAGTCCTGGGGCTCTGCAAGGCTCCAGATGCAACAGCTTCTAAGTTAGCTGTCTGTGGTATACCGGGGAAACCAGGAGGATGGAATGCTGATCCTGAACAACAAAGTTACCTGGAGGCTATATTAACAATATTTGGGCATTGCTAATTTCTTTCGTGCCATATAGGATCCTGCTCCCCCTCTCCTTTGCATTGTTCTGGTAAAATTGACATCCACTAAATGGCATACATTTGAAGTATACAGTTTGTTGAGTTTCATTATACATATACACACATGAAACCATCACTAAAGTTAGGGTGAGCAATGCCATCACTCACCCTAAGTTGCTACTTGTTGGTCACCTTTAATCTTTCTCTACAGCTTAAAGAAGGGAAAGAACATGGATTTGTTGTTGTTGTATTATTCTTAGAAAACAGTGGTTGTAGATTTTGGGGACTGGGATCAGCGGAACCTTAGAAGTCTGTTCTTCATGAAAGCCACTTGGCAGTGGGGGTTATAGGGATGGTCCTCTGACATTGTCATTTGGATGAGCTGAGGCACAACTTACCCTTTCTGGACCTCAGGTTTTCCATAAGTGAAATGTGATGGTTGGATAAGAAGATCTCTAAGGTTTCTTATCAGTCTGTATGACAGCACCTTTCTATGACACAATCTTTCTAAACAGCAATTTTTTAAAAGCATAAAAGAAGAATAATCTATTTTCTTCACATTCTTGTGCACTTACTTACGTTCTGGTAGGGTCCTGGCTGATGGTCAGAGTACTGCTGGGTTCTGAAGGTTTTGATTATTAACTCCATTTTATAAATGAGAAAACTAACTCTTAAATCACCAAATCAGACCACAGAACAGAAGCCTTAAGGTTTCCAGAAAAAGAAGGGGCTTACTGGGTGTGTATGACTACTGTGCGTCCCACTGGTTCCACCTGTGGGCAAAGGTTTAGTAGCCACTGCTGGTGAGGGCACGAGGTTGGGCAAAAAGGTGGAAATCTCTGGATGAGGAGGGAGCTTCATCTGGTACTCTGCACCTCATGGGTTGCCCTGGGGTATAGCTCTCCAAGGGGACCAGATATGGGCTGGGGTTCAGGGCAGGTTGGGACTGAGTTGCACTCCTTTCTTTTGGAGTCAGCTCGTGTCCCCCAACCACTGGCATCTTTTATTGCTCCTGGGGGAAAGAAGAAAGGGAGGAAAGGAAGAGGTCCAATGGCTTTCCTCTACTTTTAAGACCTCCCCGCTTTTCCCTACCCTACCTGCTGTGCTCCAGGAAGAGGCAGGAAAGGATCTGGGAAAGGGGTTCTGAGCAGGCCGTTTGCTTTCTGCATACTCAGCAAGTGCCCAGTAGGTGCTCAGTAAACATCTGTTGACTAAGTGCACTGTAGCCCCATGTCAGGCATTGTGGGGCATACAACCCCTGACTATAGTACAGAAGGAGGGATAAGACAAGAACATACATAACTGTTACTGAGGACAGAATGTGATAAATGTCTTGGGAGAGGAACAATGAAGAGCTAGCTGAGAAGGAGGGACAGTTACATCTGGCCAGGGTGGGGGTGGGGCTGTCCAGAGAAAACTTCCTGCTCAATATGACATTTGAGCAGATCTGGAATAGGGACTGGCTTTCTATAGTGGCTCAGGAATGCTTGTGTGATGGGGTGGAGAGCGAGAGCAGGCTGCATTCCAGGCCCCAGCAGCAGACTAGGGGCCAGAAAGCTCCCTAAGGAGGTCCCCATAGAGCACAGAGAATGCAAATCACAGATAAGCCCAGAGCTTCACTCCAGGTTGTTTGGTTTTCAACTTCCCACTGTGCCTTGATTTGGGGGTTCTTGCTGCCTCTTGGGCTGGCCAGCTCCAACCAGCAAGACAGCCAGTCCTGGTGGTCTGACAGAGATCGCCTCATGAAAGTTTTCCTTCCCAGCTTGCTGCAGTGTGAGGAGCAATCAAACTGCTTGGCTGTGGGGAAAGGCCATACAGGGAACAACAGTTGCTGGCTCACTTCATCCATCATTTATGTGGCTGAGATGAGCCATTGCCGGGTAGTGATACAGGCAAGTGAGGGTGGGGAGAGTACACATTCTTTTGCATGCGATTGTTCATTGCACTGCCCCCAAACTACACAGTGGGGAACAGGTAGCAACATTCCTGATTGTGCTATACATAGGCATGAACCTGTAAATAGAATCCAGCCCTTTTTCCTGTTCTCTGCGTCTTTCTTTATCTTCTAATTTTTGTCTAACGGAAGTTAGTTGTTAGTAACTGGTAAACTGAATGGTTTCACTTGACATGAGACAAGATACTGGGTTCAGTTCTCCTGACACTTTTGAATATATTATGCAATAGAATTTCAAAACACTGAAAGATGGTAAATATTGTTTTCACTTCATAGATGAGGAAACAGGCTCAGAGAAGTTAAGTGCCCTGCTCAAGGGCACAGCTAAGAAGTTGAGAGGGGAGCCCAAGTCTCGAAACTGCAAATGACCTCGGCTGTAGAGAGTCTGAGGGCTGGGAATCAGAAATTAGTTACAGACTGTCAAAATCCAGGAATTAGCTGGACATGGTGGTGCAGACTTATAGTGCCGGCACTGGAGGCCAAGGCAGGCGGATTAAAGAGTTCCAGGCTGACCTGGACTACACAGTGAGACCCTTTCTCAGAAAAGCAAAACAAAAAACATACAAACACGCAAAAACAAATTTAAAAAACCAACGAAACAAAACCAAAGAAACAGAATCCAGAGAGTGAAGCAGAAAAGGGGGAAATGCTACAGTCGAGCAGTCGTGAGACTTAGAATGTGCCGCCACAGAGAATAAATTGATCAAGGATGGAAACAAAAATGTAGGGCTTCAATTCCAGTGTGGAGGGTTCTAGAGGTCTCTGAAGGTTGGGGAGAGAGTGGAGATGGAGCCCTTGCTCACCTGGGCTCCACATGCACACTGTCCTATGGCAGTGTGGCCACAGCCTGTCAGCTGTGCTTCAAGGTTGATGTCCATTGAGTAGTTCCTAGAGAGGAGTCACTTATTTTGAGCACATTTAATCTACTAGTACTTCTTACCTGTTTAAGAGTAAGAGTCAGAGTAGTATTTTTCTGAAATAGATTTATACCAAAAATGGAGCCTGATTTTAATAAAATATTTATAATGATGTTATTGAGATGCAACTTATATATCATAAAGTTCACCCATTTAAAGTATAAATTTAATGATTTTTACTACATTAAAGACTCATGAAGTTGTCACTATAGTCAATTCTAGAACATTTCATTATACCTTTTAGCTGTGACCTCCAATCCCTCAGGCTCCTTTGTTCCCTCCACCACTCCCCAGACCTAGGCAATGACTGATCTACTTTCTGTCTCTATAGATTTGCCTATTCTGGACATTTCATATAGATATTATGCAATGTCTTCTTTTGTAAATAGCTTCTGTCTTAGTTACTTTTATCTCATTGCTGAGACAAAATACCCAACACCCAAAGTTAAAGGAGGGAAGGTTTATTTGACTCACATTTTGTAGAGGTTTCAGTTCATAGTTGACTGGGTCCAAGGCAGGGAGGCATGGCAGAGTGGCATTGTTGAGGAGAAACAGTTCATGGTGGGCAGAAGGCAGAAGTCAGCATGGCAACAAGCTACAAGCAACAGTAGCAGCTTATTTCTGTCCCTTTATATTCTATCTAGGCCACCTGCCCTAACGGTGACACCCAGAACTATGCCAAACCAATCAGTGGACTAATTTGGTAATCATATACCCTTAATCCCAGCATTAGACACTCTAGATCCAGCCACCTCTGAAAAATCCCACCTATGACCACATGAGGCTTTGGGGACATCTAGATACAAGCCATAACAGTTTCCTTCACTTAACATAAGGCTTTTTGAAATTCATCTATGTTGTAAAATATATCATTCCTTTTTTGGGGAAAGATATTCAATTGTATGGACATACCACATTTTGTGTACCTTCATCAGTTGAATTCATATGAATTTTCAGATGAACTCTTCCATTCATGTAAAAAAAACAGGCAGCTGGGATTTGACTAGAAATTGCATTGATTTTATAGATTGTTTTGGATAGTGTTGACTTCTTAACAATATTGAGTCTTCCAATCCATAAACCTTGACTGTATCTCCATTTCTCTTACCAATATTTTACAATTTTGGTGTATAAACCTTGCATTTCCATTAAATTTATTTGTAAATATTTTATTCATTCTGATGCTATTGTGAATGGAATTATTTTATCTATTTCATTTTTGGATTGTTCATTGCTACAAGTTGTACAAAATACAATGGTGCCTTGGTTCATAAACTTAGTTCATCCCATGATTCTAGGAAAGATGGCCATGTTTGTGCTCCTGTTGGAAAGATGGTTGCAGTTGTGTTCACGACTTGATGCAGAGTTCACAAGCTAAAACAAAATTTTGCCAAACATTTCTGTTTGCAAACCAAACTGTTCACAAACAAAAGTGTTTATGATCCAAGGTACCACTGTATAACTGATTTTGGTATGTTGATAGTGTATCCTGAAACTTTGCATTTATTAGCTTCAAGAGGGTTTTTGGTTATGTTTTAAGGATTTTGTCTACATAAGGTCATGTCTTCTGTGAGTAGAGATAATTTTACTATTTCTTCCTTAACTATTTAATTTTCTTCTTTCCTTCCTTCTTCGTTCCTTCTTTCCTCCTTCTCTCCTTCCCTCCCTTTATTCCTTCCATTTTTTTCTCCTGGATGTACTAAGTAGAACTTCCAGTACAAGGTTAAATAGAAATGGCAACATAGGGCATTTTTGTAGTGTTCCTAATCTAAGAAGGAAAGCTTTCAGCTTTTTACCATTGAGCATGATCTTAGTCCCGGATTTCTTATATATGCCTCTTTATCATAATTTTAAAATTCTCATTTGTTCTTCATTCGTTGAGTGTTTTTTTATTATGAAAGGCATGAATTTTGCCAAGCTTTTTTTCTGCATTGTTTGAAATGACCATGTGATCTTTTTTCTTTGTTAATGTGTATTTCAGCAATTGACGTTCATATGTCAAACTACCCTCACATTTTTGGGATAAATCTTACCTGTGAAAGAGACAAGAAATGCTTGGCTCTCTCATTTTCCCCCTGCCAGCTGGGGAAGAGGCTGTGGCTTAGCCAGAGGGTGTCTACGCCTCCCCCTTTCTTCCCTTTGCTCACCCTTGCACTCCAATGGACAGTTTGCTTCAGTGTCCTCCCTGGCTATCTGTTAGGATCCTCCCCGGCAATCAAACTGCCATTTTCTACTCCAATATGATTGCAGCCAGTAAGGCATCATGGTGCACCTCCCCCTACCACTTTAGAGGATATTGTTGCATTTTTATTTTCATTTAATTAATTAATTTATTTTGTTTTTTTGAGACAGAGTCTTGCTAAGTAGTTCAGGCTAGCCTTGAACTCACTTTGTAGCCCAGGCTGGCCTCACACTCATGGTGATAGTCCTGCTTCAGCCTCCCAAGTGCTGAGATTACAAGCGTACAACACCATGCCAGTCTATTGTTGCATTTTTGAAGAATGGAGAGAGCACACTGGAATGGCTAAGAGCAGAATGGAAAAGATCTGGGACCCTTATTTAGATACTCAACATTTACAGCAATCCTTCCAGAAGGTTCCCTAATTACATCCTGCCCCTGTCTGATGTAGGCTATTTAAGCAACAATCCCCAGCTACTTCTTGGGTTTTAGTCTGGGAGGGCTCCCTCCTGTGTGCTACAGCACAGGCCCTGTTAAAATAAATACCTTCTAAAAAACTACAGACTAACTTTGGTGTTCCTGTAAACATGCTCATGACTTATAAGTAGTGTAGGCTCCTAAAGTCCTGTAAATCTATTTGGGATTTTTATCCTGAGTGGTGTGGACAGAGCAGTTGTTTCCAAAGAAAGACAAAAATAACAGAGTTGTGAACACCAGAGAGCTCCAGAGAGCATCAGCCAGCAAAGACCAGCAGCAGAGATCAGCACACAATAGAGCTACGATATCCAGCACGAGCTGGCACTGGAAGGCAGTGGATGGCAGTGGTAGAGACCAGCACTCAGTAGAGTAAACCTACAGTGTCCAGCACAGGCTGGCATCAGACAGTGACAGCCAGCAGTGGCAGTGACCAGCAGCTAGGCCAGCATCTGGCATTACCACTGTCATCTGGTGACATGAGGACTACTAGCAGAGCTGCACTTAGGTAATTCACAGTTTCCATTTGAATTGAGCAAAAGAACCCTAGGCTGATTAGAACATTTTAGTGGCAAATCTTTCCCATCTTTTTATTGTCAATGTATTTGTATTTTTAATTTAAATAATGTCTCTTACAGACAACATATAATTATACTGTTATACTCTGGGGGTTCTGTTTTTGTTTTCATTTTTGAAATGGAGTGTTGCTATGTAGTTCAGGCTGGCTCCAAAATCACTACATAGCCTTGGCTTGCCTTCAAATCATGGCAATCCCACTGCTTAAGTCTCCTGAGTGCTGGGATTACAGGCACATGCCAGTGAACTCAGATGCTATACTGTTTTTTAAATTCTTGTGTGATAATCTCTGCCTCTTGACTATTTAATCTATTTGCATTTAGTATTATTATTGAAACAGTTAAATTTACATTTGTCCTGTTACTTTTTGCTTTTTATGTCTTACATCTTTTTTCTCTATTCTTCCTTTACTGTTTTCTTTTGCATTAAGTGACTATTTTCTAATGTAGCATTCTGATTTTTTAAAATAATTTTTACCTAATAATTTTTATTTATTTGATTAGTTGTTGCTCAGGATTTACTATACACAGATTAATTTACCAGAATGTTTCATATTTATGCTAATTTAATCCCAGTGATATATAAAAATATTATTCCTATGTACAGTTAACTCATTATTCATGGATTCCATATTGGCAAGTTGCACTACTTGTTAAAATTTATTTGTAACCTTGAAATTAGTACATTTATGGTTCCCTTCATTTGTTCCTGCCAATCTGGAGGCCTTGTCTCACATCCACCTACCTATTCTGTGTCTTATTGGTAAATATATTACAAGTCTATGTGTTAACATATAAAATGTTATTATATTATATCATATATATATATATATATATCAATACATATCACATATATACTGTATTGGCCAGTTTTCATGTTGCTGGGGAAAAATACCTGACATCTGCAATTTAAAGGAAAAGATTTGGCTCCTAGTTTCAGAGGTTTCAGTCCATGGTCAGCTGGCTCCAAGGCAGGAACTTGATGGAAGGGCATGGCAGAGCAAAGCCCTTCATAGCAGCTGGGAAGCAGAGCACAAGGTAAGAGAACCAGTAGGAGATAAACCCTGCAAAAGCACATGCCCAGTGACTCACCTACAATTGGGCCCTACCTCCTAAGATCACATTCAGCTATGAATACCAGTGGATTAATACACTGATGATATAGTGCCCCTATGATCCAATCACTTTTCCAGGAGTCTCTTAATCCAGTCAAATTGACAAATAAGATTAACTGATTCATGTACATATATATTGTTTTGCACAATCGCTTTCTAAATCAGTTAAGAAAGGAGAAGAAAATGAGTATTTGTACTACCTCTATAATTATATAATTACACTTACCAGTTATGAATTGAATTTTGTCTTTTAAAATATGTTGGACTTGTAATCCTTAGAACCTCAGAATGTGACCTTATTTGGAACAGGATCATTGCAGATATAATTTGGATGAGGACATACTGGAGTATGGTGGGCCCATAATACAGTATGACTAGGTATCATTATGAGAAGAGGGAAATCTGGACACAGACAGAAAATTACCAGTTAAGATGGAAATAGATATTAAAGTAATGCTGCCACAAAGCAAGGAATGTGTGGAAGAAAGATTTCCCCTGAGAGGTTTCAGAGTAAGCATGACCCTTCCAATACCTTGATTTCAGACTTCTAGCTTTCAAAAGTATCACAGAATAAATTTCAGTTGTTTTAAGCCACTCAGTTTGTGATTGTTTGTTATAGAACCCTTCAGAAACAATATATAAGTTGCTTTTTAAATTTCTATGATAGTACTTTTCAACTCCAGAATTTCTATTTTCTTATTTTTACTTGTATTTCTTGATTGATCTATTTTTGATGTGACGTTGTTGTAATATCTTTTTTAAAAAAAATTTTTTGTGATACTAGAGATTGAACCCAGGACCTTCCCACTGAGAAACACCCTCAGGCCTATTTTATTTTTTATTTCAAGATAGGACCTCACTAAATTGCTGCATTTGAACTTTCTGTTTGTTTGTTTGTTTGCGGTTTTTTTGTAATTTTTATTTTATTTATTTATTTATTTATTTTGTAATTTTTATTTTAAAGAGAATAAATCCAAGAAAAATAAAGCAAAATAAAACCAATCAAAACAAAACAGTGTAAATGATACAGGACTTCAAAGTAAGATAATAGGAAATCAACAATGGTTACCATAATGCCTCTTATTGTCTTCAAAATAGCTGTCCATATCTTCAGACATAGAAAAAGTCAAACAAAACAGGACAGAACTAATAAAAGCAAAACAATGAACACAATAAAGGACTTCCAAACAAGATAATAGTAAATCCAAAATGGCTACCATAATATATCTTGTTATCTTTGAAATAGCTGCCCATACCATTGGATATAATAAAATCAAACAAACAAATAAACAAACAAAAGAAACAGAATAAGACCCAACCAAACAAAACAATGAAAATGATACAGGACTTCAAAACGATAATAGGGAATTAAAACTGGCTACTACCTTCAGTAGGAGATCCCTCATAGATGCTACAGTGCATATTGTTATCCTCTGAATAGATGATCAGAGTACTGGCTTTAGGCCTGCAAAGGCAGTGAAACACTAAACACTACAAGCATTCAGTTGTATCTTACCTCAATAGTTATCATCTCAGCCTGTGTTTCTCCAGATCAGTAGGTTGCTTATGGTGGGGGGGGGGGTTGGCTCTTCTTGTCTCCCAGCCCACATGCCAGAAGGGGCTGGCATCTGGTTCTCCCCAACAGCAGCCTTCACATGGCCTTTTTTTTGGTCTTTTTGAGATAAGGTCTTGCCGTGCAGTTCAGGCTGGCCTCAAGCTCACTTTGTAGCCCAGGCTGGTCTCGAACTTGCAATGATCCTCCTGCCTCAGTCTCCTGACTGATGGGATTACAGTTGTGCACCACCATGCCCAGCTCTGGGTTTGAATTTGTGATCCACCTGCCTCAGCCTCCCAGAGTGTTGGGATTATATGCATAAACCATCATATTCACCTTATTGTTTGCTTTTTTTATTCATAATTTCACTTTGTTCTTTGAACTTATTTATAATAGCTACTTTGAAGTTTTTTACTATTAAACCTAATATCTGGTTGTTGTTACAAATAGTGTCTGTTGTCTGGTTTCTTTCTGTGTGGGGTATTATTTTCTGATTACTCACAGGTCTCATACTTCCCTGTTGGAAACTGGACATTTTAGATAACACAGAACTCTGAGTACTGATCTCTCCACTCCCAGCCTAAGGCATATTAATGTTATTTACTTGTTTAGTCACTGACTGTATAATTTTAATGAAGTCTATTCTCCCCACACTGCAGCATTTTGAAGCTTGTGGTGTTGTTCCTTAGGAGGGGCAGCCCTGGCTTGCCCACACACATCCTTAGTTTTGGCAGAGCTGTCTTGGACTGTCTCCTCTGACCACACCCAGTGGTTAAGCCCCACTAATTGCTGGATGATTTCTGTATTGTTTTCAAAAATCCCCTACAGCATAAATTGCTGTACAAGCCAATCCCATAAAATTCTGTCTCCTTTCAAGTAATAGCTTAGTAGTTTTTTAAATTACTTTAAATAAGCTCACTAGTTTTGGGGATTGGTTCTGATCCCAAGAGAGTTTGTCTCAACTGTCTTCTCTATTTTTCCCTAGAAAACTAGCCAGTCTACAGTTTTGCCTATACCGCTGATCAGTCTATCATTCTCCTACCCATTGCCTTTGACCATGATCTCCACTGCTTTTTTTTTTTTTTTGCAGTGTTAGGGTTTGAACTCAGAGCATTTTTATTGAGCTGTATCCCCAGCCTTTTTTTTAAAAAAATTCATTTTGAAACAGGGTCTCACTAAGTTACTAAGCTACCCCAGCTAGGCTCACACCTGTGCCTCAGCCTTCCAGAGTACTGGGATTACAAGCATGTGCCATCATCTCCTCTGTTTTAGAGACCACACTGAATTTAGATTTCTCCACAGTTAGAAGTGAAGTCAGTTCCTTTGGGGAGACATTTAGAGCTCTCTGTTCTATAGCCTGTTTTTTCTGGGGGAATTATTTGTGAGCTACAACTCTGTGCTAAGGTCAAAGCCATGGCAGGCTTTTGAATAGCACCCATACTTTAGGAGCTGGGCACTCACTGTTTGGGAAGGCAGAAGCTCCATATCTCCTTGGCTTGCCTGTCTCCCAGTGCAGTATCTCTGCTCCAAAATTCAGATCAGGCTGGGCTCTTATGTCCAGTGAGCAAGGAATTTTGAGCGTATAGCCAGCCAATGGCAAAAGAAACAGCAGCTACATTTACTGAAGATGTGCTCAGGGCAGGTCTGTGCCAATAGAAATAAAAAGGTGGCACGAACAGAAAAGTGGTGTCAGGACAACAGGGAAATAAAAAGCAGCACAGATAGATTAGGCCTTTAGATTTTAAAAGAAGTGCACCCCTCCTTTGGTGCTGCTCACTGGGTCTCTGGATAAGATTGACAGAAATGATTGACAGGGAGGTGATTCATCTCAGGGGCTTCCAACATGATGTCTGTTCCAGAGTTCACTCTGATTAAGTTACAACCATGAGATGCAGTCCATATGGATGAACCTTTAACAAGGTTTAAGTGGAAAAGGTTACTGAAGGTCAGGCCATGAGATCTAACACACACTTGTTGTGTCCTGGGGCTTCAGAAATTTCCTGGGACTTTGCTATTCTTATTTTTGCTTCTTTTAGAATAGGGGAAAGGGCATTGTCCCTGTGGTGTTACCCAAACTCAGGTGACTGGAGGGAGAGTGGCCTTCCAGCCCTAATTGTGCTACCTGTACTGAGGGTAGCCCTCGTATTTTCAGTGGTGCCACACCTTAGAGACTCCATCCCATAAGAAGGAGCTGCATGAGAAAAGGGAGCCCTCACCACTCAACCTCATTTGCCTGGAAGTGAGCTTGAACAACTGGTAGCTGAGCTCAGGGTGGGAAATGTTCCTCCCAGAAAGACAGACCTCCAACTGGGAGCTGAAGGAGAGGATCACTGTGTTCTTGTCTGTACCATTATGGTGTGGAGTTTCTGTCTTCTTGCACTAAGAGGGAGGAGGGAGTGACTAGGCCTTGTTTCAAATAATCCAGTCTCATTTTTCAATTGAAATTTAGTAGATTTTCTTTGAATAATTTCTTCCTCATTTGCAGTGTGTCCTTAGAACCATTCCCAGGGACTTACACATATTGTAAAGTAGATTTTATTTTTTTAAAACATTTTTAGACTCTTAGAGAAAATTGTGCAAAAGGTACAGAGTTCCCATGTGACTCCTTACTATATACAACACACACTCCATTGTCAATATTCCACACCACAGAGGTATATTTGTTACAGTTGGCACACCTACATCATTGTAAGGCTTCAGTCAGACTCTCCCCACCCCCACCCTACTTACCCCCAGAGGTACTACTCTCAGCAGGGAACTCAGCTCAGCAAGCACAGGATGTTGTAAAGGAGATAAGATAGGACAAAGAATCTTGCAGGTCCTGGGAGTCTGGGGACATCTGGAGATACCTGAAAATTTACACTGGACCTTCAAGGACTTTGCCCCCTGAGGTGCAAGACAACCAGAGAACTTTGACCACAGTTGTTTATTAAAATCTTCCTGCCTAATGTCCCTTGCCTTCTTTCCATCCCTATAAAAGGGACACACTTCTCTTTGCTCCCTACAGAAGGTCTTTTTGCTTTCTGTCTGCCTGCACCCAGGCACAATAAATTCCACACCATGTTGCCTTTACATAAGCCTGGTGGTCTCGGCTGGTCTCTCCCCCACACCCTGCCCCATGTGTTATAATCATTATCACTAAAATCCATAGTTTGTAGTAGGATTCATTCTTGGTGTTGTATGGGTCTTGACTAATGTATAATGACAAGTAGCTATTATTGTAGGATACGGTATAGTTTCACTGCCATAAAAGTCCTCTGTGCACCACTTATTCCTTCCTCTTTCTATGCTAACAGCTGGAAACCACTGATCTTTTAACTGTCTCCACAGTTTTTCTTTTTTCACACTGTGATATGATTGCATTTGTACAGTATGTAGCCTTTTCTGATTGACTTCTTTCACTTATAATGTATTTAAGATTCTTTCCTGTACTTTCATGGCTTTGTAGCTCATTTCTTTTAGCACCAGATAATCTTCCATTGTCAAGATGTACCAGTCTACCCATTTGCTTACTACTGAATATTATAAATATTTATGTAGTAGAGTTGCTTGGTTGTACCTAGATTTTTGCAGTTATTAATAAAGCTACTATAAACATTCATGTGAAATTTTTGTGTGAGCATAACTTTTCAATTCATTTGAGTAAATACTTTACCAAGGAGCATGACTGCTGGATCATGTGGTAAGAATGTGATTAGTTTTGTAACTGCCAACTATCTTCACAGTGGTTGCATCACTTTGTATTCCCACCAGCAATGAAAAAGAGAGCTTCTGATGCTATATATCGTTAGCACCTGGTGTTGTCAGGTTCTGGATTTGGGGCATTTTAGGTGTACACAGTAGTTTCTCATTATTGTTTTAACTTGCTGTTTTCTAATGACGATGATGTTGAATATCTTTTCATATGCTTATTTGCTGTCTGTATATCTTTGGTGAAATGTCTGGGTTTTTTACCCATTTTCGAATCAGGTTCTTCATTTACTTAGTTGTCGAATTTTAAGACTTATTTGTGTAGTTTAGATGAATAGCTTTTATTAGGTGCTTCTTTTGCAAATACAAATTTTTTTTCCAGTCTGGCTTACCTTTTCATTCCCTTCCTCTCATTCCCTTCCCTCCCCTCCTCTCCCTTCCCCTCTTTGTTCCCCTCTTCTCTCTCTCTCTCTCCCTCTGTCTCTCATTTTTTGTTTTTGAAGTAGGGTCTCACCGTGTAGTCCAGCCTGACCTCAAACTCATAATCCTCCTGCCTCAGCCTCTTGAGTGGCAGGATTTATGCACCCCACACTGGTCTCAAGACAGTTTCCTTTGAGGAGCAGAATTTTTACTTTTAATGAGTCCCATTTATCAGTTATTTCTTTCACAGTTTATACCTTCGGATTTGTGTCTTTTAGAAAATCATTGCAATGTAGGCTCATCAACTGTAACAAATTTACCACTGTGGTGTAGGATTGTCAATAGTGGGGGAGGCTACCTATGTTTGGGGACAAGGTATATATTGGAACTCTACTTTCCACTCAGTTTTGCTGTTAACCTAAAATGCCTCTGAAAAATAATGCTTGTTCATTTAGGAAAAGCTGTGAAGGCCTAGATTAAGGCGTCAGAATTATAAATAAACTAGCCAAGGGCACATGCCTATAATCCTAGAATTCTAGAAGGCTGAGGCTATATATCATTGCTGTACACAGGGTTATCTAGATTCTGAGTTACATTCTATGGGTTTTGTAGTTTTGAATGTTACATTTTAGATCTGTGAACCACTTTGAGTTAATTTTTGTGAAAGGTGGGATTTTGTGTTCAGACGTTTTTGCATGGAGATGTCCAGTTGTTCCAACACCAGCTTGTGTGGGGCTTGATTCTATATAGCCACTGCTCCTTTGTGCCCCAAACCAACAGCCTCATACTGTGGCTGCAGAGCTTCAGAGCTGGAAGGGTAAAACCCAAGCCATCTGTCCCTAGGCACACTCTTTTATGTGCCTTCGCAAAGGGAGTTCAGGACTAATGACCAAGGGTACACTAAGGACTGGCTACTTTGACCACTGCAGTGGTGACCTGACCTCTCAGTTTCTGACCCTAAACTCTGATTTACTCCCACCATAATTCCTGGACACATTTTTGTCAAGATATCTCACTCTAATTCTCTGTTGTGAGCACAACCTCTCTCCTCCTACAGCTTCCCAGTACATCTACATTTGGGCCTCTTCACTTCTGGTGGAACCTTTGGATTTCAGACATTTCTTCCTCCTTCCAGTCCTCTTACTGTCTCTCTCTGCCCGTCCCCTTCTTTCCATCAGTGAATGACTTCAATTGCTTCTCTAAAAAGCCTGGATCCCATGATGCCCTTTTCTCCCTGATCTATGGCCCTTCTTGTCATGTCAGTTGTCAGCTCAAGGCCTCCTCCTTGTCCCCTTTCTCTGCTGCTTTCCCTCCTCTGTCTCTTGACCCTGCACATTCTTTCTGTATAGAACCAGCACTTCTCTATCAAATGCACTCCTCCCCTGTTTCCATTCTCTCAGGATCTAGGTTTAATGTCTCACAAAATATAAAGCTCTGGAGCATGTCAGGTGAGGTAAAGGAGAGAAGCAGGCCCCAGAGGGGGTTTGGACATGTCTCTGTGTCCCAGAAGGAAGCTGCCACTGGCCCTCATGCACAGTGTCCTGTGGGAGTCTGGAGCAGCACTACTGGAACCTCTGGTTCATCAAGACAGGAATCCAGATATTAATGTAAACCATTCCACTTGTAAATATTGACAACTATTCTGTTTTTACCCTCCAAGAACCTGGGAACAGTGGCAAAGAATTCCTCATCTCCAGGCTAGATTTGTCTTCCATGCCTCCTTCAGTAACTTAGTGAGGTGCGCAGTTCTGGGAAGTTGCCTGCTCAGAGTCTGTACCCCTGCCCCCATTTTGCTGGCCCACTAGGATCACTGCCTTTAAGCCTCATCACCTGGAGTCTACATCCCTGCTTAACATAGTTGCCTCAACAGAACAGATCCTTGTGGTTAAGGGAGTAGGCTCCAGGATCCAGCTGTATAGATTTAGCTCTAGGTCAGCCATTTATGATCTGTGGGATCTGGGACAAGTGAGTTCATCTTTCATAGTCTCTGTTTCATCTGCAAAATAAGAAAAACTGTTGTACCTCCTTAAAGGCCTGTTGTGTGGATTTGGTAGACTTCTTTTTTTAAGAGTAGGAAAATGTATTGGGGAATAGGAATGGGGAATAGGAGTAGCTCCTGAGAGACAGGAAGGGACCCTAATGGGTTGCCAATGAGCCCATTTCTATGAGAAAGTTTTATAGAGTAAAGTCATGAGGTGAGTCAAAATTAAAATCAACCAATAAGATTACAATTATAGCCTCTTGGCTAATATTGATCCAATAGTGGCAAGGGCATATGGACAGCATCATTAACCTTGGTTGATAATCTGTAGACTTAGTCTTGTCTTTTGTCTTAGTCTCAGCCATAGTGGGTGCAAGAGTATGGCCCATGCCTACTGAGATAACTTACTTATACAGGAAATCTCAAAAAGGTGGTGCCAATAATTTAAAAAATCTCCTGTTTATTCCTTAGGGAAATAGGTAAATCTGGCCATTGTGACTTTAGTCTTCTTCAAATGTGTCTCCAGCCACAGTTTTGATGTGTTCTTGTTTTCTGCACTGACTCCTTTGAGGGCCTATCCCTGTCTGACTGCCTATAATACTATATATATATAATATATATATATATATATATATATATATATATATATACCTAATTTAGCTGTCTATAATATTCCCCCCTCTGAAGAGGTATCCCTAACTGTGGTTAGGAGAGAGGCAGCTTAGTTTCCATCTAGCTGCTTCAAGTTGCCCAGGAGGTTAGGTGACTCATCAAAATTGTAGGATCTTGTAGAAAATGTCCCCTCATGTCCTGGGTCCTCACTGATCTTGGAGGGCCAGTCAAGATATTGGCTGTCCTCTTAGCTCAGTCACCTTTTTGGTCTCCAGACTTCAGTTGTTGAACACCCAAAAGAAAAGATCCGTTACATTAGTATTGCAGTGGGAGCAGTGAACTTAACTGCTATAATCTCATCTGGATATCAAACATTTTGAAATACGAAGTATAGCCAGAGGACTGTTCACCAAAGGGAGTCTTGTCCAGCACTTTCCCCAAGTCTAAGGGTTCCTCATTTAATTCTCTTAACAAATTTTTCATATGACTTATGAGAACCATATCATAACAATTAATACATTATTCTTGACCAACGAAATACTCTCAAGTTACTGTACATACACAGCAATGTGCATTGCATTTGTAAAACTAGTCTTGGCATCATTTTGGTCAGCTGGAAACCTGGGTGGAAGTATGTCCTTAATTCTAATGAAACCTATTTATAAGCCAACTTAAATTATAGACATAAGTGTTTTAAAAATCAAAAAAAGCAAAAAGAAGAAAAATTGTTAAGCTCAAACAAAACAGCTGTAGATGTTGCAACTGGTCACAAATTGAACAGAGAGACAGTACAGACACACATAAAACAACTGTTAGTAGAGCAAAGTGCACTCAGATGTATTTGGCCAAGTCAAATTACAATAACTCTTTTTACAGTTTTTAGGTTTGTAACTATAAATAAATTAGCCAGAACTTATTATAGATCAGTTAACCAATCTCTTGTAATAAGAAGGAATAAGAATCAGAAGGAATAAAAATGTTTCACACCTGTGAAAGCAAAGATAGTTTTTAAGATGGGCCCTAGGCTGATGGTTTGTCTGATTGAAATAGCCAGCTATATAGGCTATTGTTGCTTTAATAGTCATGGTTGTTTGATAGCCACAACTGATAGCCAAAACTGCTATTTTGATAGCCACATGTATCTGTTCCATCTAAAGGGACAGACTGTTAAAGATAATTTTAACTTTTGGCAGGGAGGGTTGCACAGGCCAGGTTTGAGTATAGAAAGAGACTAGGTGGCACTCTTTGGAGCTAAGTATGTATTCCAAACAGTGGGAGAAGAAGGCCTGGAAGGTTCTAATCTTCCCTGATGCAGGTGTCTATCTATGACAGGTTTTTTTGTCCATTTTAAAAAGAAACAGGAGAAAGAAGGCATCCCTGTCTATCCCTCTTGCTCTGTGCCTAATCTAAGACATCCACTAGACTTAATCCCATCCAACACCAGCACCAGCAAACCAGAGATGCAAGGAAGTGGTCAGGGCAAGGTTAGCCACTTTTACTGTGCACCTGGGCCCCCTTCCTCATGATCCTGTGATTCTTAGATCATGCTTAGCTACAGGTATTCCTGTTTTAGAGAACCCCACCATATCTCTGAGAATGGTGGATGGGCTGGCAAGATGTTTTGAAGAGAAATCATGACAAGAGAGAAGCAGTCCTCTGGGGACTGTGTCTATGACTATCCCTTAATACCAGTTTCTGTTAACTGTTGAAGAGTGTTAGAATTTAGCTAGTGAGGTGACATCTTTTAGCAAGGCATCTGTTTCTCTATTAAAGAGAAAATCATTAGTGAACAGTATATCATCTACATATTGCAGGTCTGTGACTTTGGAAAATTTAAAACAAGCCAAGTCATGGGAGAGCATTTATCCAAAAAGATGAGTCTGAACATAAGGTAACTCTGACCATTTTCCCTCTCTCCTACGGTACAACTCCAGTTGCAAAATAGTATCATAATCAATATTTCCCTCTGCATTCTACTTCATCTCTAGGGAGTAGTCATGCTATGCATGGGTGCAGAAGAATATTAAACCACTTTCTCTCAATACATGAGGATCAAACAAATTCCAGTGCTTAAGAATACATTTCAAAGGAGTAAGACAATCTGACATTGAGTTTCCCAAAAGCAGCAAAATAAGCATCCCTTTTAATCTCTAATTATTTTTTTTAATGTGCCCTCAAGGCATCCCAAGATGATCTGCTCCAGAGAAGGTGGCTGCTATCTGGAGAGTGACCAGAAGATAGGTTGAACTGGACTATCTACCCTTACTGATGCACACCCCTACCTTCTCCCAGAACTCAAATTTCTAACTCCAAAGTGTATTTCCAAAAACACAGGCTACAACTGATTCCCACTATGATGGTCATGTTTAAAGAAGGAAACATTAGCTAGCAAAATCAAGCCAATGATCAAGAGACCTGAACAACTGCTTTCCAATTCTTTGAAAGAGAGTGAGAGGGAAAAATATCAAAGGGAAGATTGGAAGTGGTTGGAGCACTTCCTGGCCTGAAAAAGAGGTCATCTCTAGAGATAGACAGAAGCAAGTAATGGCTCAGAAAAATCCTGCCTGGGCCCTAGGGCAAAGAAGTCACTGAGACATTTGTGATATCCACTTAATCACCTAGGCAATCTCCCTTAGTAGCAAGACAAGCCTATGTTTTACACAAAATACACTCTACAGGTTTCTATGTCTCTATATCTATAACACACTTATGGAATCTGTAGGTTAAAATCTGTACTCATAGCCCAGCAGCTGCAACTTACACATGAGTGAAAGTACTTCCCTTCTCTACATATATAAATGATGCAAACCAGGCTTAGGACGGGAGAGAGCCAGGAGGTTGGGCCCTTTTTGGGAGTGAGAGAAAAGAGTAGTTTAGAAATTCTCTCATGACCTGAATGTGTCTTGGTCCCTTAAGTATAACACTTATGAAATACCTCCTTCTGGTGTCACCTAGAAGTTGGTTCTTTCTACTGGGTCTCTACTGGGAACTGATAGGACACCCACATACCTGAGGGGGGAATAGTGGGGAATAAAGAAAGACAAAAGACAAAGTTTAAGGTACAAGGTGGATTGGGAAGAACTTGCCTCTAGTGGACAAGTACAACAATCTCATGGTTGACCTGATTTTATTAGCAAGCAAGAAACAGGAGGAAGGGTAGCACATGTTTCATGGAACAGCAACTATAGAGAATGGGTGGATAAGGAATAAATTAATCAGGAACTAGATTTCCTCTATACCCAGATACCTGTATTTGCTTCAGGAATGCTCGGTTGTCAATATTCCACCTATAGCCAAGGGACACAAGACCTTCTGTATACCTCCCTGTGCCCAAAGAAAGGTCACATCGACATGACCTTGGGATTTCAGGAGTTTAAGTAACATAGTTAGCCCTCCCCATAATCTATCACACAGGTCTTCGCTTTCAATTTCCTATACCTGCTGGACAGGAAATTGTGCCTGGGACACTAGGTGGGGACGTTGCCCTCATGTGTATTCTCCTGGATGGGCAAAATTCTGATGTCTTTTCTGACCCAGAGATGGGGTATGCGTTTCTCATCGAAAATGATTTCCCTGTCTTTAGCCTTAACAAATCCTACTTTCTTTTTTTTTGACAGTGTTTTCTTTATTGGTTTTACATAATTTGAACTTCTATATATGTGTATATCTCTTTAAAAATCTCTTTTAACCCTCACTTTCTATGGGTTCAACTTGAAAGTTACTAGTTTTTGGATAGGAGGGAAAGGTTGAGACAGATTGGGACTAAAACTTTCTCAGAGTCTTTCTCTTTTTCATTGATCTTTAGAAGAAATATGCTTCCCAAAAAAGGGGGAGGGACTACAAAGTGACAGAAAAAGTTTAGAAATGAGATCAGAGAAAAGAAAGTCTTATCTTCTCATGCTCATGGTGAATTGCTGAGACAATTTGCCCATGAGTCATCAACCTAAAAAGGAGAATGGGGAATCTCAATAGATGAGATTTCCTCCTCACCAGGAGATCAGAGCAGAAAGGAAACTGAGGCAGAACAGGCTCAACACTCCCCTCCATCAGCATGAAGGTGGGATCAGGCCAGACTGTCTCAGTGAATCCTGTCCTCTGAGATTTAAGGTCAGCAGCTGCTCTGTCACAAATAACTGACTGAGGGATTCCTGATTTTATAAGAGACATTTGTATTTCAAAAACTGGATTTTATTTTTTAGAAAAACCCATTTTACAGCATTTTACGAATTCATATTTTGGTTAGTATCAAAGTCCACTAGGGGACGCTGTAATGTTACTCTTCTGCAACACTGCTTGTTTGGGATAAGACAGTAACCATAATAGCCAAACAAGTCAAACCAGTCAAGCAAGGAACACCAGTAAATTCAGCAACTAGTAAATCCATACACAAAACAGGAATATATGACCCTGACAGCGGGGAAAAAAATAAAATGCCCCATCAAAGAAACATCATCTTCCTATGTTCTCAATTTAAATTTGCCATCATTTGACAAAACAAACAAACAAACAAACAAACAAAAAGGCATAAAAAGACAAGGCATAAGCAATGGCAAACAAGAGTGACATTTTCTGAATACCTAAATGAGTCACAATCCAGAATCCAGAAACAAAAGCAAACTCTTACCTCCCTACAATAATCTCGCTGGGGCCTCCAAAATCACATAGGGAAATGATCTGTAACTCCCACCTGCTAGATGTCAGATATGCTGAGTTCATGTCCCTTGAAATCTTAGAATGAATTCTAAGGAAAAACAGATTAAGAGTAGCAAAATTTATTGGAGGAATAGGAATAGCTCTTGAGAGACAGGACAGATCCCAAATGGGTTGCTCTGGTAGACTTCTCATTCTTGCCTTACTCATTTTCCTTTTTCTCCTTACACAGTCACTTTCATCCACTCAAATAGCTTCTGAAGCAGCTTTTGTGATTAAATTAATTTCACGGATGGGTGAAGTGACCTGCTCAAGGAGTCCAAGCCTGGAAGTGGAGGAAACAGGATTTAAATCAGGTCTAAGACCTACTGACTTTATACTGTACCATAGGGAGGGAAAGACATACACAGGGCCAGGAACACAAGGGAAAGACTTGAGAATTACTTCTCCCTTTGGAAGAATCACAAACTATGTTTTTCTCTAGGATAAACCAATCTAAACAAGTGTCAGAGTTGGGTGTAGTGTACACACCTATAACCCCAGCACTGTGGGAGACTGAGGTAAGAAGATCCTAAATTTGAGCCCAGCCTGAGCAATTAAATGACCTAGCAAGACTTTGTCTCAGAATTAAAAATTAAAAAGGCTAAGAAAGAAGCTCAGTGTGATGGCCCTGGGTTCAGTACCCAAGACCACACATGCACCAAAACAGAGGAGGGGAGAAGGAGAGAGGGCGAGAAAGACAGAGAGAGAGGTAGACAGACAGACAGACAGACAGACAGACAGACAGAGACAGAGACAGAAATAGACAGACAGAAACAGAGAGACAGAGACAGACAGACAGAGAAACAAAGAGGGAGAGTGAGAGGGAGAGTTGACACTGTGTGGAAATGGTAAGAGAGTGAGTTGGAGCCAGGATATACTGATACTCATGAAAATTTGTGAAAGTCAATATAAGGGACTTTTAAAATTAGATTTAGAGTAAGTAACAAAACAAGAAATAATTGGCCAGCTGCTTGGGATAAACAGGTTAATCTTGTAATAAGGCTTCATTATACAGGTGAGGTTAACCCTCCTTAAAGGCATTAGCAAGATCAATTTAACATAGCAGTTTGGTGCCCCAGACAGAGAGATAGACTTCCCAGGTTTATTTTTTATTTTTATTAGTACATGTTGCAGTACATAATAATTACGTTCCTCCTAGGGAGTTGGTACATGTACATAACACATCCTCATTCTTTTTTTTATCCCCTTTCCTTCCTTTCCTTCCCCATCCTTCCATCTCTTGGTCCCCTTCCCTTTTGCAAAGTATCTATCTCCCTACGCCATCTTATTTATCATTTGTTTTGCTCCTTTTTGATATTTTGGGCTCCTCATATAAGAGAAACCCTGTGATATTTCAACTTGTGTGTCTGATTTATTTATGGTCTCAGGGTGCATCTATTTTCTGACAAATGACCCAAGTTTATTCTTCTTTATGGCACGGTATATTCCATTGTGTGTAAGTATTACTCTTTCTTTATCCATTCATTTGTTGATGGACATATAGACCACTTCCAAGTTTAGCTATTATGAATTCTGCTGCCATAAACATGTGTAGGTATGTATCTCTGTAATATGATGTTTTTAACTCTTTTGAGAAGATACCAGAAGGGGAATATCTGGGTCAAATTAAATTTCTATTTTTAGTTTTTTGAGGAATCTCCACACCGATTTCCGTAATGGTTGTGCCAGTTTACATTCTCACCAACAATGTAGAAGTATTAGTCCTTTCCTGCAGCCTTGCCAACATTTATCATTATTAGATTTTTTGACGATAGCCATTCATTCCAGAGTAGGGTGGAATTTCAGTGTTGTTTTAATTTACATTTCTCTAATGGCCAGAGACGCTGAACATTTTTCTTGTATTTATTGGTCATTCCTACTTCTGAGAAGAGTCTAATTCATTTTGGTTGTGTGTTTTTTATTGATTCTTTTATTTTTGGTGGGTCTAGGTTTGTTTTGAGTTCTTTATATATTTTAGACATTAGTCCTCTATCCAAGGAATCACTGGCACAAATTTTTCCCATTTTGTAGGTTGTCATTAACTCTGTTGCTTGTTTCCCTTACTATGTGGAAGCCTTTTAATTTGATCTTTTCCCATTAGTTGATTCTTGGTATTATTTCCTGTGGTACTGAGGTTCTGTTCAGAAAGTCTTTGCCTACACCTATGACATCAAGAGTTTTACCTATGTTAGCTTCCAGCATATTAAGTGTTTCTGTTTTAACATTTAGATCTTTGATCTGTTTTTATTTTAGTTTAGTACATTAGTAAGAGATGGGTCTAGATTCAATCTTCTACGTGTGGATAGCCAGCTTTCCAAACAACATTGATTAAAGAGGCTGTCTTTCCTCCAGCTTGTGGTTTTGGTCCCTTTGTCAAATACCAAATAGTAGAATATGCTTTTGGTTGTTTCTGTATCCTGTTTCATTGATCCTTATGTTTGTTTTGTACCAATACAACACTTTATTTTTCTATCACTGTAGCTTTGTAATATAGCCTCAAGTTCAGGATTGTGATGCCTCCTGCTTGGGTCTTATTACCCAGGAAAGCTTCTGCTATTCTGGATCCCTTCTGGTTCCATATGAATTTTAGGATTGTTTTTTTCCCTGTTCTGTTGAGAATACTGTTGATATTTTATTGGCATTGCACTAAATCTGTATATCAGTTTTGGAAATAGCTCCACTTTGACTATGATGGTTCCACCTATCCTGGAAGAGGGAATATCTATCCATTTTTTGATGTCTTCCTTGATTTCCCTTTTCAGCATACTATGGTTTGCATTGTAGATATTTTTTGCTTCCTTATAAATTCACCTTTAATTTTTCTTGGTGCTATTGTGAGTGGAATCGTTTTCCTAATTGCTTTCTCAATGGGTTCATTATTAGTGTACAGGAGCACTATTGATTTTGGCATGTTGATTTTGTATCCTGCTACATTACTGAAAATGATGATTAGTTCTAAGTGTCTTTTGGTAGATTTTGGGGATCTTCCATGTAGTGGATCATGTCATTGCCGAATAATTTGACTTCTTCCTTTCCTATGCATATTATTTTATTTCTATTTCTTGACTAATTGATCTTGCTAATGTTTTGAGTACTATGTATCACCAGGGAGTGGTGATAGTAGTAGGCTTGCCTTGTTCCTGATTTTAGGGGGTAAACTTCCAATATGTCCCTATTTAATATCATGTTGGCAATAGGTTTGTCATAAATGACTTTTACAAGATTAAGATAAGGTACTTCTATATCTATTTTCTTCAGTGTGTTTTTGTGAAAGAATGTTGGATTTTGTCACAGGCTTTTTCTGCATCTATTGAGATGATAATGTGATTTTTGTCCTTTCTTTTGTTTATGTGGTATATTACATTTATTGATTTGCATATGAGAAACCATCCTTACATTCCTGGGGTGAAGCCTGTTTGGTCATGATGTATGTATGATCTTTTTGATGATTCATTGCATTCTGTTTGCTAGTGTCTTGTTGAGGATTGTTGTGTCTATATCCATTAAAGAAATAATAAATACATTCTTTTTAGTTGGATCCTTGTTTTGTTTTGAAATCAGGGTAATACTTTCAGGAAGTAGGTCATCTGTCTGGTTACTTTTCTCTCATCGCTGAGACAAAATACCCAACACCCAAAGTTAAGGAAGGAAAGGTTTATTTAGCTCACAGTTTGTGGAGGTGTCAGTCCATAATCAGCTGGCTCCAAGGCAAAGTGGCATATGGCAGAGTGCAACAGTTCATGGTGGTAGAAAGCAGCACAAGCCACAAGAGCAAAAGGGGAGGAGGAAAGAGAAAAGACTTTTTCTGCCCCTTATATTTTATGTAGGCCACACTCACTTGGGTGTAGCACTCACACTTATAATTCCAACATTGGACCATGAATCATTCACAAACTTTAGAAGCCTGCCTCTATGACTGCATGAGACTTTGGGGGAACATCCAGACTCAAACCATAACACCGTCCTTTCCTGTTTCATTAATGAGTTCGAGGAGTATTGGTGTTAGATTTTCCCCGAAGTTTTTGTAGAATTCAGCAATGAATCCATCCAGACCTGGACTTTTCTTAGTTGGTAGGTTTTTTAATTACTGCTTCAATTTCATTGTCTGTTATTGGATTCTTCAGGATTTTTAAATCTTCTTGGTTCACTTTTGGTCATTCATGTGTATCTTGAATCAACCCATTTCTTCTGAATCTTCCCATTGAAAAGGTTTAGGAAGTAGTTTTTAGTAAACTTTTTAAAAATTTTGACAGTGGTCACCTGTGATTTCACCTTTTTCATTTCTGATTGTATTGGGGACCTGGCCAAGATCCCCAATCTCTCAAACAAGTGTATGGCAAAGGCTTAAATAAATGAGACAAGTGGTATGATTTTAGGGCTCCAGGAGGATCAAAACCATCTAGCAGAGTTTGAGATTCTGGGAACTGAGACAAAGAGCTTCTCTGGGTGACCCATATTTATTAGATCTTCAAAAAAAAAAAAAGGAGATGGGATACTGAGGAAAAGGCGGGATCTGAGCAGGACCTGGAGAGTTACCTCAAGGACTTCTCCAAGTGATATTCTTATGCTAATTTAAAAGAACTGTCTTATCTCCACGATAACATTTGTGGTAGGAAATAGACAGCTGGAGTGAGATGCCTGTGGCTGCAGTCTCTATCTTGTTAATTGGGGTTGGAGCCAGGTGTCCTCAGGTGTGGCCTTATTTTACCCTTTGAGGCGTCTACTTGTTCTCCGGTCGGCCATGCCCTGGCCATGCTGCAACCCTGCATGTGTGTTCAATTTCCAGCTTCAACAGTTCCCAACATGATTGCGTTGATTTAGGTCTTTTTTTTCTCCTTCTTTTGGTTAGATTGGCTAAGAGTTTGTCTATGTTATTTGTTCTTTCTTAGAACTGACTCTTCAATTCACTGATTCTTTATATTGTGTTTTGTTGTCAGTTTCATTGATTCCTGCTCTGAGAATATTTCTAATTTCCATTCTTGTACTAACTTTGGGTTTGGATTGTTCTTCATTTTTTAGGACAATCAGTGCATTGTTTGATTACTTACTTGAGCTCACTCTGTTTTTGTGATGTGGGCATTTACAGATATTAACTTCTGTTTTAGGACTACTTTCATTGTGCCAAAAGTTCTAGTACTGTATGTTGTATTGGCACTATCATTTAGTTCTAGAAATGGTCTTATTTCTTCCTTGACTGAATGTAATGTTTAGTTTTCAGGCATTTGTATACTTTTTGTATTTTCTTTTGTTGTTGATTTCTAGTTTCACTGTACTATGATCTGATAATATGCATGATATCATTTCAATTCTTTTCTATTTACTTCAGCTTGCTTTATTGTATCATATATGGTCTATTTGGCAGAAAGTTCCATGTACTGCTGAGAAGAATATGTATTTTCTTGTTGCTTGTTGGAACACTCTGTAGATATCTATTGAGTCTGTTTGTTCAAAAGTTTTACTAGACTCTGATATTTCTTTGTTATTTTGTCTAGTTGATCTATTTGTGTCAGTGGGGTATTGAGGTCCCCCACTATAATTGTGTTGATGTTTATCTGGTCTTGTATGGCCAGTAGTACCTGTTCTTATGAAGTTGGGTGTGCTTTTGTTCAGGGAATATATGTCAACAATTGTTAACCTTTCTAGTTCAATTCCTTCCTTAACCAATATGTGGTGACCTTCTTTGCATCTTTTGATCAGTTTTAGCTTGATGTTCACTTGCCTGAATATGATAGCTGTACTTGCTTTTTGGGGATTCCCTTTGCATTTAATATTGTTTTTCATCCTTTGATTTTTAGTCTGTAAGTTTGTTTTCCAATTGAATGTGTTTCTTATAAACAGCATATGATTGGATTTTATTTCTTGATGCATTCTGCCAATTTGTGTCTTTTGATTGGAGAATCGAGTCTGTTTACATAGGGAGTTATGACTAATAGGTATTGATTTATTCCTGTCATTGCCTTATTTTCCTATAACTGCTTCCCTATCTCCCTTCTTAATTGCTCAACCTACCTGGTGTGTTCATTATGTAAGACCCTTTTTCATTGTTAGCTTCATTGTCTCTTTCTAGGATATCCTTGAGAAATTCTTTTAGTGCTGGTTTGGTGGACATGAATTTCTTTAGATGGTCTTTATCATGAAAACATCTTTTTTTTTTTTTTTTTTGGTGGCACCAGGATTGAACTCACAACCTCGCACCTGCCAGGCAGGTGCTTAAGCCACTGATTATGAAAATATCTTATTTCTCTATCAACTTTGAAGGATAGCTTTGCAGAATATATTAACCTGTGTTGGAAATTGTTTTCTTTTCAGGCTTGAAACACTTCACTCCAAGCTCTTCTGGCCTTTATGGTTTGTGTTGAGAAGTCTGCTCCAATTCTAATGAATTTATCTTTATGAGTGATACATTTTTTTCTCTAACCACTTTTAAGAATTTGTTCTTTTTTTTTGGACTTCTGGAATTTTGATTACCATATATTGTGGAAAAGTTCTTTTATATTCATGGCTACTTTGGGGTTTGCTAGGTTTCACTTACCTGTATGTTGCATTCTTTTCCCTATATTTGGGATGTCTTGTGCCATTATTTGTGTCAGTGGGGTTTTACGCCATATGAGTTGTCTTCTGATTTTTCACTTATTCCAATTACTATTATGTTAGTCTCCTTTGCCTTATCTAGGAGCTGTTAGATCCACTTTTTATGCTCTTTGTTATTTTAAAGGTGTTTCTCATTAATTGTTCACTGACAAAAGCCCTGTCTTCTAATTGTGACACTCTGGCCTCACATTGGTCACTTCTGCTGCTGATACTTTTGATATAATATTTACTCTCTCCTGAATGTCTATATGGAGCCTTTTTGTGGAATCTAATTCTTTTATATGCTGGTTGTTCATGTTTTGCATCATTTTGTTCAGCTCTGCTAGCTTTTTATTAGTGTCTTCTGAAGACTTACTGATCATTTTGTTTATTTGGTCCAACATTTATTTACTTATGTCTTCTTTGAACTTGGATAAATACATTATTGGTCTGCTTTATTATCTCCCCTAATATAATTTTGAGTAATTTGGGTATATGGCTTTTGGTTTCTTCCCCTTTTTTACCCCATGGATCAGTTTTGGGGAAATTAGAAGTTTTTGGAGGCATTTTGTTGGCTTGTATTCTCATGTTTCTATTTTTCATTTGTTCTTCTGTTGAGGCTCATGTGTTTATTGTAATGGAGAACTTTGTTTCTATTATGGAGATCTCCTTAGTTAATGTCTACTTTTTAGCAATGTCCTCTGGCATTTTATCCCAGAATCCAGCCATCTCCATTTATTTGGAATGGTAAATTGCAGCATGTTTGGCCCACTACCTAGTTGTACAGGAATGAGTCACAGTATTGTTAACAGTCCCAAGGCTATCCAGATATTGGTGTTCATCTTAGTTACTTTTTCGTTGCTGAAACACAGCACCTGACACCTACAAATCTAATGAGGAAAGGTTTATTTTGGCTCACACATTGTAGAGGTTTTGGTCCATAGTCAGCTGGTTACAAGGCAGGGAAGCATGGCAGAATGGCATGGCAGGGAGGACGTTGAAAGGAATCAATAGAAGGAGAGGAAGACATGTTTTCAGTCTATGTCCTGAGTGATTCAACTCTTCCAAGTAGGCTTGACCTGCCAAATTGCATTTAGCTATAAACACATCAGTGGATTAATCCACTGGTTATCATATCCCCATGATCCAATCACCTCCCAAAGCCCCACCTATCAGTGCATGAAGATTTTGGGGAAGCATCCAGATATAAACCTTAATAGCACCCCCAGAAAAAAACTAATAGCAACATTTATGTCACCTTGGCTTTAGTAATAAAATCAACATCAATTATAGCATCAAATAAAAACAATATTGACAAAGCGTAAGCACCAATAAATTACCAATCTTAGCCATATAAAAGGTATCTACAATGATATCATAAACACTAAGACAAACCAAGTATTGACCTACTATTGACCTACAATATATATCTACTTGAGCAACTACCTCTACTAACAATATAACAGTATCCAACAGCAATAGTGTAAACATAACTATCTAGAGATTCACAAAGCTTAGTAATTATACTAGTAAATGTGGAGGAGTGGGGAACTGGAGAATGAAACTTGCAAGATTTGAAAAATTAATCTATGGGGTATGAGAAAGAGGGGAGAAAAGTGAGATGGGGGTCCTGTTGAGGAGTAAAAGGAAATTAATAGTGTTAGAGAAGAGTTGCAGGAAAGAACAAACAAGAAAGAAGACAAACAATAGAGCAAATTACAGGAAATAAAGGACAGAAAAAAGTTGGAAGGGGAAAAGTAAAAAGAACCTAAAAGAAGAAAAGGAGAAGAAACGCAGGCTTCACCCCCATAAAAATCCAATAGAGGAAAGATAAAAATAATAACTAGAAAAATAAAAAAGTTTGAGTCAAATGAAAATTTCCTGTGTTTTTGAATAAATGGTTTCTTTCCATGCTCTGTGGTCTTGGGATACAGCCAGTTATGATTTTCTCTGCCTAAATTTAGGGTCAATGGATTTTTGAGGTACCCTCCCTTGACCCTTCTGTCCATTCACCTCAGGCTGGTTACCGTCTAAGCCAAGGCATGTCCTTGCTCCCGTTGGTAGATGGGAAATATGATTAGCCTTCTGTTCTCTGCTGGATGTAGGCTGTGAGACAGGGGTTCAAGTGGAGTTTTGGACTCTATGGTGACAGTCACAGGATCTGCTTGCTCCCTTCTCTCTCTAGGCATTGTCCTCATCCAGTATCAGGTTATTTGGTTTGTCTTCATCTCTGCTGCTTTGTGCCAAGGGGAAGCAAAATGTAGAGCTGGCTTGGAGTTGAGGATGGTCGTGTTCTTCAACTGGGCATGGGGGTGCTGTGCATCTGGCAAGGGCCTGCTTGCTCATGTGTTGGGAGCACACTATGCATCTAGTGTGGGCCTGTTTTCTTGTGTTGAGGGTGCTACCTGTCTGGCATGGATCTGCTAGCTCACATTGGTGGAGGGTCATCAAATGTCTGATACAGACCTGCTTGCTTGAGTTGAGGGGGATCCACAATTCTAGCATTGGCCTGTTTGCTCAAGTTGGAGTGGGGTGTCATGAGCCTGCTTGCTCACATTGGGAGTGG
The DNA here is from genome assembly GCA_004363535.1 of Dasyprocta punctata. Lineage (NCBI taxonomy): Eukaryota > Metazoa > Chordata > Mammalia > Rodentia > Dasyproctidae > Dasyprocta > Dasyprocta punctata. The sequence goes on along the minus strand of RJWM01006134.1, from coordinate 38,862 downwards.
GGTGTGCCTGACATGGGCCTGCTTGCTCCATAAATGGCTTTTAAGATTGAGATAAGGTCTTTCTATACCTATTTTCTTTAGTGTTTATATCACAATAGGTTGCTGAATTTTGTCAAAGACTTTTTTGTGTCTATTGAGATGATCATGTGATTTATGTTCTTGTTTCTGTTTATGTAATGCATCATGTTTATTGATTTATGTATGTTGAACTATCCTTATATTGCTGGGATGAAGCCTTCTTGGTCATGATGTACAGTCTTTCTGATGTTTTGTTGCATTATGTTTGTTTGCCAGTATCTTATTGAGGGTTTTTGTGTCTATATTCATTAAAAAAAGTTTGGCCCATAGTTATCCTTTTGGGTTGGGTTTTTGTCTGGTTTTAGACTAATGGAAATACTGGCTTCCAGGAATCACTCTGGGAGTACTCCTTTCCTGTTAATTTCCTTAAAGAGTGAGAAATATTGGCATCAGGTCTTCCTTGAAGTTCTTGTCCATCAGATCCTGCTTTTTTTTGTAGTTGGTGTTTTTTTTGTAAAATTGGTTTTCAATTTCCTTGCCTATTATTGGACTGTTGAAGGTTTGTATAGTTTTGGCTCAGTTTTGGTAGCTCATATGTATCTAGTAATCTATCAGTTACCTCTGGACTATCTAATTTTTTGGAGTCAGGTTCTCCAAGTAATTATAGATAATCTTCTGGATTGCAGCCATGTCTATTGTGACTTTGCTTTTTTCAGTTCTAATTACATTGATTTGGTTCTTCTATTGTCTACATTTTTGGGTAACATTGGCTAAGAGTTTGTCTATTTTGCTCTTTCTTCCAAAGAATCACCACTTTGATTGATTGTATATTTGTATTTTTTTTAGTCTTAATTTCATTGTTTTTGCTCTGAGCTTTATAATTTCCTTTCTTGAACTGGGTTCGGATTTGGATTGTTCTTGTCTTTCCAGAACCTTGAGGTGCATCATTAGGTTATTTATTTTGGCTTGCTCTGTTTTTCTTTTTGTTTATTTTTTTCCACATTGGAAAATTTTTATTAACGTACAGTGACACTTTAAATTTTGTCAGCCAAGCCCTTAGTAACTTAATATAAACCTGTGAGTGTTTCCTAATACCACAAAATCATGAAGACTTGCCATTATTAGAGTTCTGTAATGACTAAACCAACATCCATTCAATTACCAAGTTACTTCACTAAGATACTTGAAAGAATATTTTGAGGAGTGCTTGAAAAGTTCTGTTTATAAATAGTGACTTAAATACATTTATTATGTATTTGGTACTGATGTCCACATTAACAGCTATAGATATCCCTCTTAGGACTGCTTTCATTGTGTCCCATAGGTTCTGGTATGTTCTTTTGGCATTATTGTTTGATTCTAGGAACTGTCTAATTTCTTTCATGAACCATTGATTATTCAAGAGAGTATTATTTAATTTCCATGTATTTGTATATGTTCTGTAATTTCTTTTGATTTCTAGTTCTATTGTGCTATGATCAGATAATATGCATGGTATAATTTCAGTTCTTTTGCATTTACATAAGCATGCTTTGTGGGCTACCATGTGGTCTGTTTTGCAGAAAGTTTCATGTGCTGCTGAGAAGAAAGTGTATTCTGTTGTTGGGTGGAACACTGTTAAAATCTAGTAGGTCCATTTGTTTGACAGTTTGGTTCAACTCTGATATTTCTTGATTTTTTTGTCTAGTTGATCTATTTGTGACAGTAGGATGTTAAAATCTCCCACTGTAATTGTGTTGATGTTTTTCTGATCTTTTATGTTCAGTAGTGTTTATTTTATGAAGTTGGTGCACAAGTCTCCGTGCATATATATTCATATTTGTTATCTCTTCTCTTCCTGTGAAGCTTTTCCCTTAACCAACTGTAATGACCTTCTTTGCCTTTTCTGATTGATTTTGACTTGAAGTTCATTTTATCTAAAAATAGAATAGCTACTCTTGCTTGTTTGGGGGTTACCATTACACACAATATTTGTTTTTCATCCTTTGATTTTCAGCCTGTGAATTTATTTTTGGAGTCAATGTGAATTTTTGTACAGTGTATAGTTTTGCTTTGTTTCCTGATAGAGTCTGTGTCTTTTGATTAGAAAGTTGAGGCTATTCATATTGAAAGTTATCACTGAAAGGTATTGACTTATTTCTGTCATTTTTTTCTTTTCCCATTGCTGATTTCCTTTTATTACCCTTCTAGTTAACTGCTCACCCTGACTGGTGTATTCATTCTTTTAGATTTTTGATATTATTGGCTTCATTGTTTCTCTCTAGAATATCGAGAATTTTTTGGAGTGCTGGTTTGGTGGACATGAGTTTCTTAAGGTGCTCTTTTCATGGAGAGACCTTATGTTTTCATCAATTTGGAAAGATAGTTTTGCAGTATGTATCAGTCTGGTTTGGAAATTATTTTCTTTCTGAGCTTGAAACACTTTATGCCAAAGTCCCCAGCCTTTAAGGTTTGTGTTCAGAAATACGCTATAATTCTAATGGATTTACTTTTATAAGTGATTCATAATTTTCTCTAATAGGTTTTAAGGTCTTGGAATTTTGGGTTTTGACTACTATGTGTCATGAAGTTCTTTTATGATCATGGCTATTTGAGGTTCTATATGTTTCATTCATCTATATGTTGATTTCTTTTCTATATTTGGATAGTTTTCTACTATTCTTTCTTCTTCTTCCTCCTCCTCCTCTTCCTCTTCTTCTTCTCTTTTTGAGACAAGGTGTTGCTATGTAGTTCAGGCTGGCCTTGAACTCATGGTGATCCTCCTGCCTCAGCCTCCCAAATTCTGGGAGTATAGGTGTGCACCACCATGCACAACTGCTGTTATTTCTGTAAACAGATGTTTATGCCATTTGTCCTGTCCTCTGATTTCTGACTCATTCCACCTAATCTTAGATTAGTCTTCTTTGCATCATATAGCAACTGTTGGATCCCCTTTTCATGTTCTGTTGTTTTCAAAATATCTCTGAGTCATTGGTCACTTACCTTAGTCCTGTCTTCTAGCTCTGACATTCTGTCCTCACATTGGTCAATTCTGCTGCCCATACTTTGAGTAGAGTTTTTAATCTCCTAGATTTCTGTTATTAGCCCTTTTCATAAACTTAAATTCTTTGCTAAACTGGTCATTCATTCATCTTTCATGTCATTTTGTTTACCTCAGTTAGTTTTTTTTTTTTTTTTGGTACTGGGAATTGAACTCAGAACCTTGTGCTTGCCAGGCAGGTGCTGTGCCACTGAGCTATATCCCCATCCCTAATCTTTTTTTAATAGTGTCTCCTGTAAACTTGCTGATTATTTTGCTTATTAAATCCAGTATCTGTTTAGCTATATCTTCTTTGAGCTTACTAAGACATTGTTGATCAGTTTTTACATTTCTTATCAATTTTAATAATTCAGCTGTGTGGCTTTTGATTTCCTGTATTTTGATGCCCCAGGAATGAGCTTTGAGAGAGTTAGAAGTTTTTGGAGGGATTTTATTGTTGTTTTCTCATGTTTCTGGTGTTTCATTTTTCCTTTTTGAGCTGAGGTTGGGTGGGTTGATTATAGTGGAAAGATGTTTTTGCTAGCATGGAGATCTCTTTAGATGGTGTCTGCTTTTCAATGATACATTCTGTGCATGGCTAACTATAGGCCTTTGTCTTGATTCTGATATCTGACCACTTCTGTTAATTTGGGGTGGGAGAATACAGTGTAATTGTTCCAGCAACCTGTTCTATGGGAATGAAACACAGTATTGTTAATGACGCAAAGGCAATCCACATATTGAGATACAGATAAAATATATTAATAGCAACAACAATGCTACTCTGGCAGTAGAAACTAAGTCAGCAACAATAATAGTATTAAAGTCAAAGTAAATATTGACATAATTAAAAATCAATAATGTCACTCTAAAATCATGAACAAGACAAGGATGTCCACTGTCTCCACTTTTATTCAACATAGTACTGGAAACTTTAGCCAGAGCAATTAGACAAGAGAAAGAAATAAAAGGAATAAAGATAGGAAATGAAGAAGTTAAACTATCATTATTTGCAGATGACATAGTTCTCTACTTAGAAGATCCCAAAAACTCCACCAAAAGACTTCTAGATTTAATAAGCAGATTTAGTAATATAGCTGGTTACAAAGTCATCTCTCAAAAATCAATAGCCTTCTTGTACATGAATAACAAACTCATTGAGAGAAATCAAGGAAACAATACCTTTTACAGTAGCGTCCAAAAAAAAATGAAATACTTAGGAATCAATCTAATGAAAGATGTAAAAGACCTCTGTACTGAAAACTGTAGTACTCTGAAAAAGGAGATCGAAGAGGAAATTAGAAAATGGAGAGATACCCCATGCTCTTGGGTAGGAAGAATCAATAAAGTGAAAATGGCCATATTTCCAAAACTGTTATACAGATTCAGTGCAATTCCAATCAAAATTCCAGTAACATATCTTACAGAATTAGAGAAAACAATTCTAAAATTCATTTGGCACCAGAAGAGACCTAGAGTAGCAAAGGCGATCCTGGGCAACAAAGACAAGACAGGGGACATCACAATTCCTGACTTGAAATTATACTATAAAGCTACTGTGATAAAAACAGTGGGGTACTGGCAAAAAAACAGACCTGAAGATCAATGGAATATATTAGAAGATGCAGAAACAACTGCAGACGTACTAAGCTACCTTATCTTTGACAAAGGTGCCAAACACATTCATTAGAAGAAAGATAGCCTGTTTAATAAATGGTGTTGGAAAAACTGGCTTTCCACATGGTGAAGATTAAAACTGGACCCATATCTTTCACCATGTACTAAGCTAAAATCTGAATGGATTAAAGATCTCAACATTAAAACAGAAACATTAAATTTGCTGGAAGATAGAGTAGGCAAAACTCTGAAAGACATTGGTGTAGGCAAAGACTTTATGAATAAAACCCAGATTACACAGGACTTATTGCAAAGAATCAACAAATGGTATCTCATCCTACTGAAAAACTTTTGTGCAGCAAGAGAAACCACCAACAGAGAGCAGAGACAACCCACAATGTGGGAGAAAATGTTTGCCAGCTGTCCCTCAGACAAAGGATTATTATCGAGAACATATAAAGAACTCAAAAAAATCAGTCCTCTCAGATTTAAAGACCCAATCCAAAAATGGGCATCTGAGATGAGCACACACTTTTCGGATGAAGAAATACAAACAGCAAATAAATACATGAAAAAATGTTCAACAGCACTGGTCATTTGAGAGATGGAAATTAAAACAACTGAGATTTTACCTCACCCCAGAAAGAATGGCTAGTATTAAAAAGTCAACCAATAACAAGTGCTGGAGGGCTGTGGGGAAAAAGGAACCCTTCTCCGCTGTTGGTGGGAATGCAGGCTGGTGCCACCACTGTGGAAGTCAGTGTGGAGATTCCTCAAAAAGCTAGGATTGGAGGTCCCATTTGACCCAGCTATTCCCCTTCTGGGTATCTTCCCAAAAGAATTAAAAACATCATACCACAGTGATATATGTGCACCTATATTTATAGCAGCACAGTGTATGAAAACTGGATCTTGGAAACAACCTAAATGCCCATCGACTGAAGAATGGACAGAAAAGATGTGATATTTTTATACAATGGAATACTACTCAGCTACAAAGAACAATAAACTGGACACTTTTATACTTAAATGGATGCACCTTGAGGACATACTTATTATTGAAATAAATAAGTCACACGTGTAAGCATCGTGTTGTTTCAGTTGTGTGACAAACTAAAAGGAAAACTATGTATATAAAAAATAGTTAAGATAATTAAAAATTTTTTTTTCCAAAACTCAATGACTAAGATTAGAAGAAATGCGCATCAATGTATTTGAATAAATATCCAAATAGGTAGCAAGATATAGAGAAAAAATTATCATGTGGTTTACTTAGGCAAATAGTGCCTAGATCACCTCAGAAGTAAAATCTGTTCTTTGTCATCATGGTACTTTTACTATGATCTTGTGTACGCTTTGTTTTTAGAAGACCAAAACAGTGACTAAAAATATGCGCCTTTCTTATAGTAGACCCTTCGTATTATCCTATGAATTATACATATTCTCCGAAAGTTTTTCAAATGCCCACATTCATAAATAGATAATTTTTTGTGGTCTTCTCTTTAGTTCAAATTACATTTATGTTGAAAGTAATGAGTTCCTTGGCATAGCCTCAAATTTTAACCACAGTTTTCAACATTTACTGAAGTTTAATTTCTCCCTGTTCAGCAATATTTCGTAATTAAAACATTTTATAATCTTAGTAAAATTTATAAGCATATAAGGAAAAGGAGAGTACACGAAGCTGCATTGAGGTATGATAGGCAAACATCATTCACCATCTTAGTAGTTCGCAACTGTGGGCAATTGTTTGTGCTGCAGCAAAGAACACACTGTCATTGCAACACTGATGGAGTATTGTGATTGTATGATTTTTTTCTGTATCTTTTATTAAATAATTGCATAGAGAATGTCTGGAAAAAAATGTCTTACAGTAATGTATGTTAAATTAATTATTGAAAAATTAAAACTAAGATAGATTGAATTAACATGTAAAACTTTTTCTTGAAATAATAGTGATTGTTAGATAAATAATAATAGTGATTTTTTGAGATGTGGTCTGTGACAGTTATGTGCCTGATCATTGTAAACATGCATAATATGAGTAATTTTATGTCATTAAAATCAATAATGTACAACCTTTAAACATAGAAAAGTGTATAATTATAGTACAAGCACTAAGACAAACCAAATATTGACCTACAGTAAATATCTACAACATGAAACAACTATTCCTCTACTAAAAATAGAAAATAATTCAACTGCAATAGCATAGAGTTAACTATGTAAATATTTATAAAGTTTAGTGATTATGCCAGTAAAGATAGAGTACCTGGAGCACAAGATAATGAAAGAAGAAAAAAACTTTTTTAAAAAATTTTGTTTTAAAGATAGTAAAACCCAACGAAAGACAACAGAACAATCAAAACAAAGCAGTAGAACTGGCATAGAACTTCAAAGAGTGGTACTGTGAAAACAATAGCTACTATAGTGTATCTTGTTATTTTCAGAATAGTTGACCATTCCATCAGGTATAGCAAAAACAAACCAAAAACAAAACACACACACACAAAAAAACAATAAAAACAGGATATGAAATGAAGAAAAAAAAAGAAACAAAAATTAATCAAAATTAAGCAAAACAGTGAGAATGATATTGGGGCTCAAAGACAACACAGAGGACAGTCCCACATATTTGCCACACTACACAATGTCATCTTCCCAAGAAATGCTCAGACTGCGGGCACCAGGCCTACAAAATAACCTAACAATACAAGCATTTAGTTGCTTTATGTACCTTAGTTGCTATGAACTTAGCCAGTCCTCTGAACCAGCAGGTTGCTTACGGGGGAGAGGGGGGAATCCTTGATTTGTAGCCCACGCACCGGTAGGCCTATGGACACACATCTCTTTCTCTTCCTGGAGTCTGTGCAGTCGTGCACACTCACCAGGGAGACAGGTGGGTTTTCTTCTGGTTGCTGCCTCTCTGCCCAACATGGCGAGTTCTCAAAAGGCACATCGTTTTCTCCCAGGAGTCCACGAGGTCGCGTTCACTCACCAGGGAGGCAGGCGGGTTATCTTCTGGTTGCTGCCTCAAAAAAAAAAAAAACCTTTTTAATTAAGCAATGGAAGCTGAGAAGAGAGAAAAGTGGAATAAATGAACCTATTAAGGAATAAAAGCAAATAATAGAATTAGATGAAAGTAACAGAAAAGAACAAACAAGAAAAAGAAGAAAAATGAAAAATAGAAAAAAGGAATAAATAAGAAAAAATAAAAAGACAAAATTAAAAGGATAAAAGAATATAAAATAATGAAAAGTAAGGGGGGGGAATCCCAACCTCCCCCCCGCAAAATGAAAACAAAAGAGAGACAGAGAAACAAATGGGTCCAAAACAGTTCCTTTGTATTTTTGAATGAATGATTTTTCCTCAGGATCTGTACTTTTGGAATTCAGCAAGTCATGGTTTTCTCTGCCTAGCTTTACAACTTGCAGGTTTATGAGGTGCTCCCTGTTCCAGAGACCTCTCTGTCCATCCACATCAGCCTGTGGCAATCACCCTGGCTAAAGCATGTCTTTGCTCATGTTGGTGGATGGGGAAGGCAATCAGACCTCTGATCTTTGATGGGTGTAGGCAGCAGGATGAGGGTTCAAATAGAATCCAGGATTTATTGCCAGCACTTTCAGACCCAGTTGCTTCTGAAAACTACACACTGAGTCTGACTTCTTACTACAGAGGACTGAGCCCTGTGTCCTTCCTTAAACTCAGGGGGACTCTGTCCAATCTGTACCCTACCATGATTGTCTCCCATGGCTGTCTCTCACCTAGTTACCTTGGGTGGGTAACACTGGGAACCCTAAAGTGAAGCTGTTTTGTAGTTCTTCTTCAGCTCAGTCTTAAATAATTGACCCATTCCCAAAATAGCACCTGATAAAATCCTCTGACAATATGGCAGGCAATACACTGGATTTTTTTTTCCAACTCTGCCCTGCCATGCAGAAAGAGTCACTTTCAGAATAAAACTCTATGCTCTTTTTGCAGTTTACAGTAGCCATGCACTTTTCTTGGAGCTAGGATTGCTGGCCCAATCTGTTTTTTCTCCCTGGAAAGCTTACCTTGTGTCCATGGTGACAGGTTTCCCTTACTGGGATCTCAAGTGAATTTCCAGACTGCTTCATTTCTTTCTCTGTGTTGTATACCATTTCTCCAGCTTCTCTGTACTTCTGATTTTCCTGTCAGTTCCCTCCTTGTTCCAAGAGATCAACGTTTATTCTCTTCACCAAGCTGTTATTTTCCAGGTGTCTGGATTCCAGGTCCCAAAGAGGCTGTATTTTGTGCTTATCGCTACTCTGCCATCTTGATTCTCCTCTTCCAGGTTTACATCTCAGTTTTGGCACTTAGACTCTGTGAAAGTCATGTCTTATTTTTCTCATCTGCAAAATGTAGATAACAATTATACCTACCACACTGGGTTGAAATGACTAAATAAAATAATGTTCAAGCGCTCTCAGAATATTGTCTTGCACACAGTGCATTATTTTATAAACATTGGCTAGTATTTGTCATTCCTGAATATGTGTGACCATACTAGGTGTCATGGGAAAATTCCAGGCTAACTGATCTGTCTTTCTTTTTATTTGGTACTGGGGATCTAAATCATGAGCTCATGCTTGCTAGGCAGGTGCTTATGCCACTGAGCTAAATCCCCAGCCCCCAGATCTGTTTTTCTTGACCAGTCCCACTAACTAAAATCACAGTCCTGATCATGGTACATTTGATTTGTGCATATTTTTTGAAAAACTTTTCTGAGTTCTTGAAACACCTCATTAGAAGGATAGTAATAAGTTATGAAATCTTAATATTACTTTCTGGAGTATGGTAACTTCACTCTTCTCCTACACCCTTTATTTACATACTACTTACATTTGGTGTAATTTGATCCTGGTGGTGTAGGTTCAGATTCTGACTTTGCTACTGATGGTGTGTGACCATGGGCAAGATATCTAACCTCTTGTTGCCTTTTCTCATATATGTATATCATGGAGTTGTCATGAACATGAAATTAGTTAATACATCTGAAGTGCTTAGCATAGTACTTGGCACATAATAGTATTAATTTAAGTAGCTATTACCAATACTATCATAAAATAAATTAATAAACTCTTAGGTCTGCCAAACTAGCAAGTATCAAAAGATACTAGCAAAATATCATTTTTTTTTAGCTAATTCTCACTCTCCATGCATTCTCAGTCCATGATCAGAGTACTTTTCCTTACAAGGAAATCTTGTACTGGTGTCACATCCCTCCCTTGGCCCTGACATCCCCCACTCTTGGGTGCTGCAGACCCAACCACAGCCATGTGGCTCTCATTTGATGCCAGGACTTTGCTCAGGTAATCTCCCACAGACTATCAGGCCCACGAAACCACTCACAATGGGTTGTTAACCTCACTCTCTATGGTGCTAGAAGAAATTTCTAAGCTAGACACGTCATTCAGTCATGGAGGAGCAGAATAGCACCCTTACTTCAGAGCCAAAGTTTTCTCTGCATTCCCTACTGAATGCTGAAGTTTCTGTTTATATTTCTGTGTGGCTGGCCCTCTCTCTGTCATGTTTTAATGTATTCTGGATTCACTTTCTGTCCAACATCAACTGTTGTCAAAAACAACCTCCACCTATCTAGTTTTTCAGCTTATATTTCTCAAGTACTTATTACATGACAAGTGGCACCTACTTCTACAGCCCAGTACAGCAGTATAAGTCTGGGCTTTGGTGACAAATGGGACTGATACACATCTGATCTGCCTTTTGTCAATTGTGTAGTGTGGGACAAATTCATCTACTCACTTTGATTAATCATAAAATGAGGATAGTAAAGAGATCTACTCTGAATATTTACTGTAAAGATAAGAGGTAGCATATGTGACTGCCTAATGGAGACATAATCAATGACATTTGTAATTATTTTGAGGCTTTTCTTTTTGGTTTTTTAGGACAGAATCTTGCTATGTGGTTCGAGCTAGCTGTGAACTCACCATGTAGTCCAAGTTGCTCTTGAGCATGTGATCCTCTTGCCTCAGCCTCCTGAGTCCTGGGATTACAGACCTTTACCATCACGCCTGGTTTTGAGTCATGATTTTTGCTTATACACAATTTTCAACTAGGATGCTCCTCTTAAAATAAGAAGAAAGGAGAGTCCATATGCAAAAATAAAGTGACCTTGGACCCTTAACCTTACAATATGTATAAAGTTAATTCAAATGGATTGATCAAAGACATAAATATAAGAACTAAAGGTATAAAACTCTTAGAAGACAGCATAGGTATAATTCTTCATAACTATAAAGTAGGCAGTTGTCGCTTAGATATGATACCAAATGCACAAGTGACAAAAGGAAAACAAGTAAGTTGAACTATACCAAAAGTGAAAAAAAAAAGAAATTGTGCTTCAGTGGATGCCATCAAGAAAATGAAAGGTGGGAGCTGGGAATATAGCTCAGCGGCACAGCAGCTGCCTGGCAAGTGCATGATTGTGAGTTCAATTCCTGGTACTACCCCCCACCAAAAAAAGAAAAAAAGAAAAGAAGAAGAAAAGAAAAGAAAGGAAAAAGATATCCCAACAAAGAAAAGTCCAGGACCAGATGGCTTCACTTCTGAATTCTACCAAACTTTTAAAAGAAGAAGTAACATCAATTCTTCTCAAACTATCTCAAAAAATTGAAAAATAACAAATTCTTCCAGACTCATTTTATGATATCAACACTATCCTGATACCAAACCCAGACAAGGACACAACAAAAAAGAAAATTATAGATGGATTTTCCATTCAAACATAGATGCGAAAATTCTCAATAGAATATTAGTAAGCTGAATGCAATAGTACATAAAACTTATCATTCATCATGATCAAATGGGATTTATCCTAAGACTTCAAGGCTGGTTCAACATATGCAAGCTACAAAAATACATAGTAATAAATTTAACCGGGGCCAGGGATTTAGCTCAGTGGCATAAGCATCTACCTGGCAAGTGTGAGATCATGAGTTCAATCCCTGGTACCAAAAATAAATAAATAAATAAATAAATAAATAAATAAATAAATAAATTTAACCAACCAAGTAAAAGAACTCTACAAGAAAAACTAAAATACTGATGAAAGAAGTTGAAGAAGACTTCCAGGAAGATGGAGCAGTGAATAGCAATAAATCAGCTTCTCCAAGATTCAGAATCCAGACACTGGAATATAACATTTGGGGTAGGAAAAAAGGGAAGTGGTTCCCTGGGAACCAGGAAAGATCTGAAGGGAGAATTGGTGCCCACAGTGAAATTGAAGAGACAAATGCCAATGTAGGAAAAGGAGGTAGCAAACTCCATTTTCTCTCTGACTCCCAACTTGTAGCATGAGAGAAGAGGCTCAAATCCACAGAGACACAGTGAAGGCGGGTGGCTCCAGAGGCCTCCACAGAGAAACACACCAGTGGAATGGAGCATTGGATGTTGTGCACTACAACAGCTGGTGAGTGACTCTAGTCCAACCATCCTTTGGAGAGGGTACTTGGTCAGATGCCATTTTAGGGAGGGGCCAATTAAACTCAGAATTTAGAGCAGTCATGGGTTGGCTTCATCTCAGGGCTCCCAGTGACTGGGTGAAATACAACTATGGGAGACATCCAAGGTCAAGGAGTCAAGGTCAGGCTATCAAGAGACACCCAGGGTATTATTCGCTGAACAACTCGGGCCCCAACCCCACAACAAAAGGGCAAGATCAGTCTGAACTTCTGCAGAGTTCAAAGTGCCAGAATCAGCACCCCACACTATTCCTACTGTAGGCTTCCTTGGATTATACAGCATTCCACCCTAACCCTACTGCAGGCTTGCTGGGATCATCTAGCACAGATCTAGGCTCAGTCTGTCTCCTTTGTCTACCAGTGACGGCAGAGATACACCTTGAATTAGACACTACCACAAAACTGTGGGCCCCAGAAGATAGCCACAGGCTTGAAATCATAGAGAAATCTCTTTATTTTTTTTGTTTGCTTTTGTTTTCTTCTTGATTGTTTGGTTTTTCATAAGCATGAACATTGTTTTTAGTTTTTTTTTTGGTTATGTTTAGTTCTTGTTTTTGTTTTTTTCCTCCTTTTTTTCCCTTCTGTTCCTCACCAGTTTCCTGAAGCATGAGTAATCCTCATTTATCCTTCAACTGTGCTTCTAATCTCTTTCTCTTCTTTTATTTATCTATTTTTTCCTCTTATCCCTTTTAAAGTTTCTCTCCTGAGGGTAAAATGACTCTGCTGAGGAGATATTTACTGTGTTATTTTTTTCTGATTTGTTTTAGATTTTGTTATATAATTATAAATCTTCTACCTATGGTTAAAGGTAGCAAATTAACAGTTGCCACAGTTTATCATTTTCTGGACTGTACTCAATGCTGTTGTTACTACTGATTGTAATACTTTAGCCAAGGTGTCATAGTTGTTGTAATCAGTTGTTCTTCCTTTTATACCAATGCCAAGATTGTCTGGGGGCCATAAACAGTACCATAGTCCAGTACCAAAAACCTGGGTACTAGGACAAATAGGTAGCAATCTCTTATTCCTAACAAATTGAAGAGGCAGGATCTTGGGACACACTTAAAAGCCAATAGCCAGTTATACCTATGAGACATCTCTGAAAAGTAGTCATGTTCTAAGGAGGTCTTAATACTAGTAATAAAGCTACCTGCCATAAGCAATTAACAATCATAAATGCAGAAAGCAAATTTTAAAAAATAGTGAGAAGACGCAGAAGCAAGATGCAACCCCAGACCTCCAGCTCAGCCAAGGCAAAACCAGAGGGTATTGAGGTGGAAGAAATCAAAAGCCACTAAGCTGAACATTCTGAACTTGTAGCAGCAGAAGTAACAAAGAACATGAATGAGGTTCTAGAAGAAAACAAATCAGAAATAATTTCACGGATGACTAAAGAGAAGATGACTATAATGAAGGATATGGTTAGTGAGCCTAGGCTAGATAGAGATAAAAGAGATTAGAAAAATTATGGAAACCATAAATGCTCAACATATGGCAGAACCGGTTTTAATGAAACGAATTCAAACAGTTATCCAGGAGATTAAAAATTCTATTGAAAATACACACAGTAGAATCAACCAGTGTAAGGACAGACCTTCAGATCTAGAAGACAGGTTTACAATTAGTGATCATCAAATGAAAGACTTCTTGCCAGGGATTTAGCTCAGTGGCCTAGGCGCCTGCCTGGCAGGTGTAAGGTTGTGAGTTCAATCCCTGGTACCAAAACAAATAAGTAAATAAATAAATAAAATATTTTTTCACCAAAAAATCAATCCACCAGCTGTTAGATGATGCAAAAAGTAACATAAGATTGATCACAATCATTGAAAAATCAGAAGACAGCACAAAGGACATTCTGTTCACAGAAGTAATGGCAGGAAACTTCCCAAAGACAGATAAAGAATTTGACATGCAGATAAGTGAGGCATACAGTACTCCAAATAGCCATGATCAGAAAAAATCTACACCAAGTCGTATAAGATTCCAGAAATTCCACACAAGAACAGAATTTTAAAAGCCATTAGACAAAAGAAACAAATCACCTGTAAAGGAAAGCCAATCAGAAACACAGCAAACTTCTCAACACAAGCCCTTAAGGCAAGGAGAGCTTGAAGTAAAGTATTTCAAGCTCTAAAAGAAATAACCTCCAACTCAGATTGGTGTACCCCACAAAATTATCTTTCATAATTGATGAAGAAATAAGATATTTCCATGATAAAGAACACCTGAACAAATTCATGACCACCAAACCAGCACTCCAAGAAATTCTGAAGGATATTCTAGGAAAAGACAATAAAGACAATTCCATGAATCCCATGAGAATTGCAAGCACTTAAACAGAGGGGAAAGAAAGGGAATCGACAGCACGAAAATAATGTGAGAAGGATAAATTGATACATATCAGTTGTAACCATGATGTAGATGGTCTCAATTCGCCATTCAGAAGAAACAAATTGGCAGAATGGATTGAGAAACCAGATCCAACAGTATGCTGCATACAAGCAACACATTTAATTCAAAAAGAAATTCATAGACTGAAAGGTAAAGGATGGAAAACAGTACCCCATGTAACAGGAATCTGGAAAAAACCAGGGACAACTATTCTATTTCCAGACAAAGTGATCTTCAAGCCAGGACTGATCAAAAGAGACCAAGAAGGTCACTACATACTTGTTAAAGGTACAATCCAAGAGGAAGAGACAGCAATCATAAATATAGATATATATGTATAAATATATATGCTCCAAATACCAGCACACCCAATTATGTAAAACAGACATTAATGGACATGGAAAATCAAATAAACACTGATACAGTTGTAATGGGGGACCTCTATACCCCACTGTGACAAATATACAGATCAACTAGACAAAAAAAAATCATCAAAGAAATATCAGAGCTGAACCAAAACTCTGAACAAATGAACTTAGTAGATAACTACAGAGTGTTTCGTCCCAACAATGGTATGCACATTCATAGGACTTTCTCCCAAATAGACCATAAAGTAACTTATAGAACATGCTTAAGTGAATGCAAAGGAATTGAAATTATCCAATGCATATTATCAGTCCATAGTTTAGTGAAGTTGGAAATCAATGGCAAAAGAAACTACAAAAGCTGCATAAGCATAATGGAAATTAAATAACACCCTCTTAAGCATTAATGGGACACGAATGAAATTAAAGAAGAAATTAGACAGTTTCTACAATTAAATGATAATACCACCAATATGACATACTGGAACTTATGGGATACAATGAAAGCAGTCCTACAAGGGAAATTTATAGCGGTGAATTCTCACATCAAAAAAAACAGAGCATGCTCAAAGAAATAACTAATGTTGAACCTCAAGGTTCTAGAAAAGAAGAGACAGTTAAAACCAAAGCGCATGAGAGAGGAAATTATAAAGATTAGAGCAGGAATCAATGAAATTGAAACTAAAAAAAGAATGCAAAGAATCAATGAATCAAAGAGTTGATTCTTTGAAAGATTAAATAAAATAGATAAACCCTTAGTCAATCTTATCAAAAAAGGAAAGAAAAGACTCATATTCATCCAATTAAGAATTAAAAGGGCAAAACCATAACAGATCCTGTAGAAATCCAGAAGATTATCAATACCTAATTTGAGAACTTTTTTTTTTCTTTTTTTGTGGCACTGGAGATTGAACTCACAACCTCACAGCTGCCAGACAGGCGCTTAAGTCACTGAGCCAAACTCCTGGTCCTAGTTCTTTGAGACAGGGTCGCACTATGTAGCTCAGGCTGGCCTTGCACTCACATTGTAGCCCAAGTCGGCCTCGAACTCACAAAGCTCCTCCTACCTCAGCCTCCCGAGTGGAGAACTTTTGTTCTAATAAAATGGAAAATGCAGAAGAAGTGGACAGATTCCTAGATACTTACAAATTACCAAAGCTGAATCAAGAAAATATAAAAATTCTGAATAACCCAATATCAGTCAATTAAATTGAAGAAGCAATTTTAAAACTACCAACAAAGAAAAGTGCAGGTCCTGATGGATTCACTACTGAGTTCTACAAAAATTTAGAGAAGATCTAATGCCACCACTCCTCAAACTCTTTAATGAAATGGAAAGGGAAGCAATATTCCCAAATTCATTCCCAGAAACCAGCATTACCCTGATACCAAAACCAGAGAAGGAGGCAACCAAAAAAGAGAACTACAGGCCAATCTCCCTAATGAACATAGATGCAAAAATCTTCAATAAGATACTGGCAAACAGAATGCAGCAAATCATTAAGAAGATTATACACCATAACCAAGTAGGATTCATCCCAGGGATGCAGGGATGATTCAACATATGCAAATCAATAAGTGTAATACACCACATTAACAGAACCAAGGACAAAAGCCTCATGCTAATCTTAATATATGCAGAGCAAAACATTTGACAAAATGCAACATCCACTCATGATAAAAACTCCATGGAAAATTGGAAAAAAAGGTCTTTATCTCAATCTAATAAAAGCCATCTATGATAAACCACTAGTCAACATCATACTAACTGGTTAAAAACTGAAAGCTTTGACTCTAAAATCAAGAACAAGACAAGGATGTCCACTATTACCACTCCTATTCAATATAGTTTTGGAAACATTAGCAACAGCAATTAGACAAGAGAAAGAAATAAAAGGAATAAAGATAGAAAAGGAAGAAGTTAAATTACTATTATTTGCAGATGACATGATACTCTACATAGAAGACCCCCAAACCCCACCAAAAGAGTCCTAGATTTAGTAACTACATACAGTAGTGTAGCTGAATACAAAGTCATCACTCAGATCTATAGCATTCCTGTACACAAATAACAAACTCACTGAGAGAGAAATTAGGGAAACAATACCTCTTATGATATCATCAAGAAAAATATAATACTTAGGAATCAATCTAACAAAGGAAGTACAAGAACTTTACATTGAAAAGTACAGTAGTCTGAGAAAAACTGAAGAGGATATCAGAATGGAAAGATACACCTAGTTCTTGGGTAGGAAGAATCAATATAGTGAAAATGGCCATAATTCCAAAACTGTTATACAGAGTTAATGTAATCCTGATCAAACTACCAATAGCATACCTCATTGAACTAGAGAAAACAGTCGTAAAATTCATTTGGAACCATTAGAGACCTAGTGTAGTAAAAGCAATTCTGAGCAACAAAAGCAAGGAAGAGGCACCACAACCCCTGACTTGAAATTATACTACAGAACTTCTACCACACACACACACACACACACACACACACACACACACACACACAGGAGAGACCTGAAGGTCAATGAAACAGAATAAAAGATGCAAAAATAACTTCAAACACTCATCCACTTTATCTTTGACAAACAGGCCAAACACTTTTACTAGAAGAAAGATAGCCTTTTTAATAAATGGTTGTGGGAAAACTGGCTTTCCACATGCTGAAGATTAAACCTAGACTCATATTTCTCACCATGTGCTAAATTAAAATGGATCAAAGATCTAAATATTAAAACAAAAACACTTAATCTACTGGAAGATAAAATAGGTAAAACTCTTGAAGACATAGGTATAGGCAAAAACTTTATGAACAAAACCTCTGTTGCACAGGAAATATCACAAAGAATTGACAACTGGGATCTAATCATATTAAAAAGCTTTTGCAAAGCAAAAGAAATCATCAACAGAGTGAAGAGACAAACAACAGAGTTGGGAAAAAATAGCCAGCTCTTCCTCAGACAAAGAACTAATATCTAGACTATATTAAGAGCTCAAAGGTTGGATGTGATGGCACACAACTGTAATCCCAGCACTCAGGAGGCTTAGGCAGGAGGACTGGTGCAAATTCAAGGCCAGCTTGGGTACGAAATGAGTTCAAGGTCAACCTGAACTGCATAGTGAAACCCTCTCTCAAAAAGACCAAACAAACAAAGAACTCAAAAAAATCAGACCCGCCAAATTTAAAGACCCAGTCCAAAAATGGGCATCTGAAATGAATACACACTTCTCAAATGAAGAAGTTCAAACTGGAAATAAATACATTAAAACTGTTCATCATCACTGGTCATTTAAGAAATGCAAATTCAAACAATAGCGAAATTCCATCTCACTCCAGAAAGAATGGCTATCATCAAGGAATCAACCAATAACAAATGTTGGTGAGGCTGTGCAGAAAAAGAAACCCTTATCCACTCTTGGGGGGGGATGCAATTTGTTATTATCACATGGCAATCAGTATGATGATTTCTCAAAAAACTGAAACTAGAGGTTCCATTTGACCCAGCAATTCTCCTTCTTTGTATTTTCCCAAAAGAGTTAAAAACATCATACCATTGTGATATATGCACATCCATGCTTATAGCAGCACAATTTGTACTAGCTAAACCTTGGAAAGAGTGCGGATGCCCATCAATAGATGACTGTACAGACAAAATGTGGCTTTTATATACAATGGAGTACTACTTTGCCATAAAGAAGGGTGAACTTGAAACATTTTTAGGTAAATGAATGCCCCTTGAGACCATACTTTTAAGTGAAATAAATTGTGCACATATGTTTAAATATGACATTGTTTCTCTTGTGTGAGAAACTGAAAACTCAAATAAGGGCTGAAATTGATGATAGATATTGGTATGTAGGAATAAAATGTTCAAATGGGATGGGGATCCAGGGAGGGAGAGAAGGAAGGGAAAAGAAAAAAGAGAGTAGAAGGAAAGAATGGAAACAAACCTTTTTTCTAAATCAGGTGGGGAAAAAAAGGTTGAAGGGAGGAGTGGGAGCTGGGGAAAAAAGAAGAATCAAGGTGTATCATGTACAGGTATGAATTCCCTATGATGAATGTGATTATTATGTATATCAAAAGAGTACCAATAAAATTAATTTGAAATAGATGTTTCTATTTAAAACATTATATGTATGATTTTTAATTTTTGGTCAGTTTTTCCTCTTCTCCTTCTTCTTTTTTTTTTTTTTTTTGTTGTCTTTTTGGGACAGGGTCTCACTATGCAGTTCAGGCTGACCTTGAGCTCCCTTTGT
The DNA here is from genome assembly GCA_004363535.1 of Dasyprocta punctata. Classification (NCBI taxonomy): domain Eukaryota; kingdom Metazoa; phylum Chordata; class Mammalia; order Rodentia; family Dasyproctidae; genus Dasyprocta; species Dasyprocta punctata. Next base: position 19,675 of record RJWM01006134.1, on the reverse strand, counting down.
AGCCCAGGCTAGTCTCGAACTTTCAGTGATCCTCCCTGCCTCAGCCTTCAGAGTGCTGGGATTACAGGCATGTGCCACCATGCCCGGCTTTTAACTTTTCAAAGTATAATTTACACATATCAGTGTGAATTACTGATTAGAAATGTTTGGCAGGAAGGAGCGAGCAATGGGAAGTAAAAAGGATCAAGATGTGATATGTGTATGTACCCGTTAACCACAATGAACATTTGTTATGTGTCACAAACATATACTAATTAAAATTGCTTTAAAAGTAAAAAAAGAAAAAAGAAATTGAAGAAATCCTCTCCTCACTTTGGAAAGACAGTCTATGTTCAGAGATTGGAAAAAAATTAAGTTGTTAAAATGTTCGTACAATTTAACAATATTATTATTGGGCCTGGGATTATAGAAGGATTGCCTATAATCCCAGCACCCTGGAAGCTGAGGCAGGAGGATTGCCATGAGTTTGAGGTCAGCCTGGGCTACATATTGAGTTTAAGGCCACCCTGGACTATATAGTGAGACCCTATCTCAAAAAAAATGTTCATATTTACCAAAGTTATCTAAAGATTCAATGCAGTCCCTTTCCAAATGCCAATGACATTTTTTACAGAAGTAGAAAACATAAAAGTAAAATTTGTATGGATCCAAAGAAGACACAAGTTAGTGAAAAGACAACCCAGAGACAGAGAAAAGTTGCATAAGTCATATGTCTGATAAGGGATTTGTATCCAGAATATATAAAGGACTCTTAAAAGTCACCAATATAAAAAGACAACTGGCAGGTACAGTGGTATGTGCCTGTAGTCCTAACTACTTGGGAGGCTGAAGCAGGAGGATTGCTTGAGTCCAGGGGTTCAAGGACATCCTGAACAACTTAGGAGGTCTCTATTTCATAATTAAAAAAGAAAAAAAACTGGAAGAGAGAGAGAGAGGGAGAGAGAGAGCAACCCATTTAAAAAATAGATAAAGGATCTGAGTAGAAATTCCCAAAGAAGGTGAGCAAGCACATAAAGAGATAGTCAATATCATTATCTATGGGGGAAAGTCAAATAAAAACCATATGAGATGTTACATCACACCTAATAGGATGAGGGTAATCTAACAGACAGATAACAAGTGTTCACAAGAATGTAGAACAATTGTGACAGTCATACATTGTTAATGGGAATATAAAATGGTGCAACCTCTGAGGAAACAATTCCGAGAGAGAGAGAGAGAGAGAGAGAGAGAGAGAGAGAGAGAGAGAGAGAGCAGTTCCCAAAAAGATTACACATATGACCTGGGTTACCACATTACCCAGAAATTTCGTTTGTAGGTATATATCCAAGAGAAATGAAGGCATACATCCACATAAAATCTTGTACATGCCACCAAGAAGGAACACACTGAGAAAGAAGTCAGGAAATCAATACCATTCACAATAGCTTCAAAAAAATTAAATACCTAGGTATTAACTGAAACAAGGAAGTAAAAAGTTCTATGATGAAAATTACAGTACTCTGAAAAAGGAGATCAAAGAAGACACCAGAAAATGGAAAGATATCCTGTGTTCCTGGTTAGGAAGAGCAAATATTGTCAAAAGTACACCAAAATGGACATATAGATTTAATGCAATCCCAATCAAAATACCAACAGCATTCCTAGAAAAAACTTACCTATAATTTAATGAAACCAGAAGCAGAAACAATCCTGGGCAACAAGAGTAAAGCAGGAGGCATCACAATCCCACATCTCAAGCAATATTACAAAGCCACAGTGATTTAAAAAACAGCATGGCACTGGCACAAAAACGGACATCTGAACCAATGGGGCAGAATGGAGGATACAGAAACAACCCCAGGCACATTCAGCTATCTGAACTTTGACAGAGGGGCCAAAAACATACACTGGAGGAAAAACAGCCTCGTTAGCAAATGGTGCTAGGGAAACTGGCTCTGCACATGCAGAAGATTAAATCTAGACCCATGTCTCTCACCATGCATTAAAATAAAATCAAAATGGATCAAAAAACCTAAATATTATGATAAAATCACTTAATCTGCTGGAAGATAAAATAGATAAAACTCTTGAAGACATAGGCATAGGCAAGAACTTTCTGAAAAAAAGAATCCCAATTGCACAATAAATAACATCAAGAATTAACAAATGGGATTATATCAAATTATAAAATTTCTGCACAACAAAGGAAACAACCAACAGAGTGAAAACTTACAGAATGAAAAAAAATTTTACCACCTACTCCTCAGAGGACTAATATCTAGAATAGATATGGAGCTCAAAACAAAATTAGACCCCCAAAATAAAAGACACAATAAAAATGGGCAATCAAAATGAACAGACACTTGTCAGAAAAAGAAATTTTAAAAAAAAGAAATTCAAATGGTAAATAGCTACATGAAAAAATGTTCATCTTCTTTGCCCATTAGAGAAATGCAAATTAAAACCACACCAAGATTCCATCTTACTCAAGAAAGGATACCTATAATCAAGAACTCAGTGAAACAAATGCTGGGGAGCCTGTGAGGGAAAAGGAATCCTTACATTGTTGGTGAGTGTGTAACCTAGTATACCCACTATGGAAATCAGTATGGAGATTCCTCAAAAACTTCGAAGTAGAAAATCCATTCAACCCAACAATTCCCCTTCTTCCCAAAGGAGTTAAAGACATCATATTACAGTGATACATGCATACTCATGTTTATAGCAGCACAACTCATAGTAGCTAAATCTTAGCAGTAGCTTATATGTATGTCAACAGATGAATGGATAAAGAAAATATGGTATATATACATAATGGAGTATTACTCAGACATAAGGAAGGATAAATTTGGGTCATTTGTAAGAAAATGGATGCACCTTAAGATCATAATGTTAAGTGAAATCAGACACACAAGCTTAAATATTGCATGGTTTCTCATATGAAAAATCCAAAGCACAAATAATGTTTTGGACAGTGTCTCCCTGTGTAGTCTAGGCTGTCCTCAAACTCATGACAATCCTCCTGCCTCAGCCTCCTGAGTGCTGGGATTACAAGTGTGTGCCACCATGTCTGGTGCCAAGTATGAACTGTGTAAACAGCAAAATAAAGATAGATAACAGGAAATAGGGAGATAGACCTTTTGCAAATGTGAAGGAGATCTAGAGATGAAGGGGAAGTAAAAAAGGATTAAGATGTGATATATTATGGTACCACCTCCCCACACAAATATATTTATTATGTATCATAAACATGTACTAATAAAATTTTAAAAAATAAAAAGAAACACGGGGTATACACAAAAAAGAGAACAAAGTCATACATAAATATTCATAGGAACATTATTCACAGTAGCCAAAAGGTGAATATAACCCAAATGTGTTTTGGCTTGTGAATGGGTAAACAATTGTTGTATAGCCATGTAATGGAATTCAGTCATTTTAAAAAAGTGAAGTACTGATACATGCTATAGCATGCATGAACCTTGGAAACATGCTAAATGAAAGATGCCTGGGACATCTTTCATTTTGTATGATTCCATTTATATGAAATCCCCAGATTAAGCAAATCCATAGAGACAAAATAAACTAGTAGATACCACAGACTGAAGAGGAAGAAAGGAAAGAGGGAGCTAGTAAGTGTGGGATTTCTGTTAGGGAATGGTAAAAATGTTCTAAAATTGAATCTGCAGAGGCATACAGAACTCTGAATATACTGAAATCCTTTGAATTGTCTACTTTGATTGAATTATATGATATGTATGTCAGTCGGCTTTCTGCCAGTGTAACACAAACCTGAGATAATCGGCTTATAGAGAGAAAGATTTGTTTTGGCTCACGGTTGTGGAGTCCGTAATCGGTCTGCCTCATTTGGGGCTGTGGCAGCCCTTCATGGCAGGAGTGCATTGTGGAGCAAAATTGCTCACCTCATGGTGAGGAGAGGAAAAAAGTCCCCTTTGAGTGACCCTTCCAGTAACCTGAAGACCTCTCACTAGGCCCACCTCTTAACGGTTCCACTACCTCCAGTACACCATGCTGGGGACCAAACTTTAATGCATGATAGTGCGGCTCCAAACTATAGCAGTACATGAATTACATCTCAGTAAAACTGTTAAGGAAAAGGAAGGGGAAAATAACTACCCAGAGCCACTATGGCATACTTGACAAAGTGGCCATCAGAGGTCATCAGGAGATGTGTCTATACAGATGTGTTCCTTTGACCGTGGTGGCTGCATTGGGCATACGTGTGTGTTTGCATGTGTATGTACATGCGCACACATGCATATTTCAAAATATTCTGGTCCTGGCCTGACCCTAGGCAAATTGTCACACAGACAATGGTTTCCCTGGCACTTTTCAAATTCTCCCTCTGCCTAAAGGTGAAAAAGGTTTAACTTACTGTCTTAATTACTTTCTCATCATTGAGACACAATATGTGACACCCACAGCTTAAAGGAGGAAAGGTTTATTTTGGCTCACGGAGTCCAGAGTTGGTTGGCTCCAAGGCAGGGTGGCATGGCAGGGGGACATGGCAGAGAAGAGACAGCTCTTGGCACCGCAGTGAAAAACAAAGAGGGATTAAGGGAGGAAGGAGCGAGATAGACCTTTCAGGCCGTGCCCCCAGTGACCCAGACTTCACTTCCCAAATCACATTTAGCTATAAATCCATCAGTGCACAAACGCGCACTGATGAGTATCACGCCCTCATGATTGCCACTTCCCCAAAGCCCCGCCTTTGAGCACATGAGACTTTGGGTGTACATCTAGATATAAACTGTGACACTTATCATCCCTTGAAACAGTCTTTGCATTCCTGTTGGGCAGTAGTGCAGATTAGACATCAGTGGATCTTTCTGGATGAATGAAGTTTGAAGAGAGGGTCTTGCCCTGCTTCTCTCTGTGGGCAGGACTGCAAGAGAAGGGTGGAGTTGCATAGCCCGTATGTATCACATCCTGGCACATGGAGATGTGACCTCTGGTCTTTACAACCAGCCAGTGTGACCTGCTCATTGTGCAGAGAACTCGGGAGCAGGACAGGTGGGTCTTTTCCAGTGGAGAACATGTTTGATAAAAGGCTTCTCAAGTAGGCCTACACTTCGTGCTGTTCAAACTTCCATCTCTGCTCTCTTGCAGGGGCACTTTGAGCAACTGGCCTTGACAAGTTTCTCCCTATTTTTAGAGCCTCAGATGAGGGTCATTCATGATATGACAGGAAGGGGGCTAACATTCGCACAAGTGACAACCATAATCAGGGAATGGACAATTAGTCCTATCCAGATTTTTCATATTATTCTTGACTGGTGTTTTGCTAATCAAAGGGGAATAAACCTATGGAAAGAAACAACTGTAGGCTGCAAGAACTCACACTCCCAGTCACCCTTCTGGAAGACAACCAGTGTTAGTTCTTCTGGTCTTTATCCTCATTTCTCTAAATAAAGCACTTCTATTGCTGTTCCTTCATTACCAATTTTGGCAATCTGTTGACTTCCTGCTGAGCTGCTTAAGGATTTAGCACCATTCTATTGCTCACCTTTATTGGTTACTCTAGTAACTTGTGCAATGTACTGACACAATGTTTCATCAGTTATCAGTTGTATCATAGACTCTGACACTGGCACCTTCCCTTTACCTTCAGCTCTTTTCCCCACCCAACCCTTTCACCAAGCGGTGTTTTGATAAAGCACTTGGTCCTTATTTAAAAATTTCTTGTCTTATAAAGCAAGAAGATGCGAAAGCTGAAACTAATTTTTATTGAGGATTTACCTTGTGCCAGAAACTGAGCATGCACCATCACATTTAATCCTCATAGTGATCTTGAGAAGGAAATATTGTAATTCCAATTTTAGACATGAGAAAACTGTGACCAAACCACACATCTGGTAGGGGGCCAAGCTGAGATTTGACCCTAAGTCCCTATTCTTTTTCCAGAGCCCTATGCATGCTTCAGTTTCAGTTTCAGCCGCAGCTTTCTGAGTCCCTTTCTATGGCCATGGTTTATATTGAAAGTCATTATCTATTTTTGGAAACCCACAGTGATTCTAGCTCATTCACTCAGAGGGCACAGGAAAGGGCGACTTGAGAGGGAACTAAATGCAAATGGACCATCCTTAGGGAGTGTGGCTATCTCAGTTACTTTTCTCTTTGCCGGGACAAAATACCTGAGGTCCAAAATTAAAAGAAGAAAAGTTTATTTTAGCTTACAGTTTGTAGACATTTCAGTCCATAGTCCACTGGTTCCAAGGGAGGGCAGCATGGCAGAAGGGCATGGCAGAGGAGAAACAGTCTTCTTTCTGCTTTCCCTTTTATTCCATGCAGGCTGCAAGCTTTTTGGGTGGTGCTACCCACACCCAGTATGGGGCTTCCTTTTTCAGCAAATGTATTCAGCTACACTCAGAACCTTTCTAATCCAGTTAGGGGGCTTATCCAGTTATTGTGCCCTTAATCCAGCATCACACACCCATGATCCAGCCAATTCCCAAAAGCCACACCTATGAGCACACGCGGTGCGGCCCGTAACAGTGGGAGAGTGGATCATCTGAATGGGCTTGATGGTTCAGTTGCCTGGCAGGCCACTCCACCTGGTGGCCTTAGGCCTTACTCTTTAGAAGCCAGCACAGAAGCCCCGGGTGGTCTCCAAGGTGACACTGATTTTACAACACCATCAGGTCTCTCACAGCTGGCATGCTGTCTTTGATATGAGAAGCAAATGCAGAATTCTGAAGGTTGCAGCTGACTCAGGCCGTGGCTCTGGCACTGTGGTCATAGACACATGTGGGAAATTCCCAAATTGACTTTCCCACAGAGCTGTTTTGGAGTGGGGGACAGAAGGAGACTGGGGGTGGAGAATGTATTTTAGTTATTTATTTGATTAATATTTGTTAAATTGGTGGACTGTTTTAACCAGAGGCTCTGAGTAGGATTTCCCCAGGGGTCACTTCTGGGCATATAGAAGAACCAAGAGGTCAAAAGGCCCAAGCTCAGTTTTCTATTCTGAGAAGGGAGAGGCCACAATAACATAAAGCAGACAATATCGAGTCCTTTCTACTCATTTTCAGCTGCTGTCATAGAAAAAATATCTGAACATTCCCACTCACCCACTTTTCCTAACTCACATCCTCTGGGTTCTTCCCCTTTATTGGTGCTCCAGCCATTCATTCAGGCTGGGGGTCATCTCGATCCTTCCATCTCCTTTCTTCTTACCAGCTCTCCTTCACCCTTGGCCCACTCCTCCCAGAAACCATGCCTTCAGAGTCCCCTACTGTTGATTTTCAGTTTCTGATACATTCACCCTTTCCGCTGTCTCCTTAGTGACTCCAAACCTCATTAGCTTGGGCATAGATGATTGGTTTCTTCAGTGACTCTCTGTGCCTTCAGTTATATTTCCCACCCCACTGGCCTGGCCTCAGGCCATCTTGTCACCACTGCTAGATGAATCTGCCTACAGATTCTGTGTTTGGCTCTCACATTCCCAAGGCTTCTGTGCTGCTTTTACAGCATAAAACCCAAATTCTTCAGCTTGGCATTCAGGGCACTTCGATTTCTGGGTTTAGCTCTTGTCACTTTCCTACTGGATGGAGAGTAACCCCTCACCTCTGCCTCCTCGTCTTCATCTTCTTTTCTGATGTTTTTAGTGTACATTTGCAATATATGAGAGTTACATTCATTTGGGGAAATTCGTAAATGAATATAGTGTATCTTGATCATTTTCAGTCCCTTTACCCTCCCCCCCAACACACATCTGCCTCTTTGACTGGTATCTTTCCCCATCTCCAAGAAGTCTGCCTTTTTGTTTCCTGCCATCTCTGGACAGAGCATTTCTTGAAGATAGATATGTCTGGTTTACTCGTGCTTTGGCAGCCCAGGAGGGGGACTAGGACATCACAGATCAGGACTTGTTTGATGAAAAAATGAAAGAATGAGTGTGATGAAGACATTGCAGGACACCTTCTGCCAAATAATCGTGTAGGGGGCCTCTGTCACTGGCCAGTTGGTTACCTTTGACTAAGTCTCCCTCTTCCTAGGCATCCTGTCTTCAACAGGAGCCTCAAACTTGCAGCTTTTCGGCCTGAGGGGCCTGCGGGCCTGTTTTGTTGAAACTATTTGAAATGCCTTTAGGTAAGGCATGTGCACTCCAGTTCCCCAACCCCTTGCATTTCCTCACTTTCATTAGCTGCTTGGTGCCTAAAGGCACTTACTTTTGTGACCCTAGGATTAGGTAGTGTTTACTTACCTTTCAACTCTGGCACAACTGGAATTCTCTGTCTGACCTGCTTTGAAATGAAAATTGCAAGTGCTTTGCTTAAGTGGTTTCCAATGTCCTCTAATGTACAGCAGTCAAGCGAGACTGACTTTGCCCTCCTAAAAGAGCCCACCAAAGAACAGTGGTGTGTGCCTTTAGTATTTCTGACTTTGGCAGTCAGCTACAGAGGGAGATGTTATTCTACTGAAAGTGATTGTCTTTCCACAGCCCAGCACAAGTGGTGCCCTTTTACAGTCTAGAAAGGACCAAGCACAGCATGCCCACTGGCAGCCAGCTGGGCACACACAGAAGGCATTGGTTGGAGGCATAAAGTGAGAATTTAGTCCAAGTTGCCTGGATGATCCTTTCTAGCACAGAGTGCTGAATGAGGAGTGTGTGCAACGTGGTGTGGCCTGCACTGGAACTCCTATAGAGATGTGCATAGAGGGCAGGGCAGGGCAGGGAGGCATTCTCACCACTGGGGTCCTTCGCATTAGACAGTCCCAAGGGCCACATGGACTGCGAATCTGCCTGGCCACAGGCTGGCAGGGCACAGCTCACTGAAAAATGCTAGACAAACACAGCAGCAGCTGAAAAGTACTGGCCTAGCCCAGTCAGCAATTGAACCCCACATGTTTGGGCAGCATCTGGATAAGAGGTACTGAGAGCTGGGCAGAGGGCCGGGGATGTGTGTGTGCCCAGCACTGGGTAAAAGTGGAATTGCTGATGGCTTGTGAAACTCCAGAGCTGTAGTCAGTAGGTGTCCACATAGCCAGATTGCCCCTAAACTGCATGGGGGCACTGTCCATGTAGGGGTTGCACAGTGGCAAATCTACCTGGATGAAGCTGTCATAAGCAACTAGGCTAGTGGGGGGGGGGTGAGAGAGGCAAAGGGGAGAAGAGAGACCTTGTTTCTGACTATGCTGTTTCATATACCTGGAATAGCTCCAGGGGGCTTCCTGGGGTGAAAGGGATTGAATCTGTGTGTTTTTGCCTCCGTTTCTACACTTTCCTGCTCTGCTCTTGTGGAGTCAGGGGACGAATCCCTAGTAGTCCTGTTTGTCAAGATCAGATAGAGTAAAGGAGGTAAACTTTGCAAGGAAACTCTACAGAACACATTGCAAAGCCCTGGATAACAGGCTTAAGCTTTTTTTTTTTTTTTTTTTTTTGGTTGCTGTTGGTTTCCTTTGCATAACTGCCACCCACTCATTCCAGCCAGGCATTGGGTGAGATACTTAACAGTGTTGTGCTGCAAGGGGAAGCAGACACTGGGTGTGGGGCTGTAAGACTGCAGAGGCGCTGGCTAAGCAGAGCTTGCCTGTGGCCATCATTGAAGATTGTGAACACAGCAGAATGCAATATAGTAGTTGATGTGACTGTGGGTGTGCTGTGTGTTATGTGCATATTTGCGACAGGGCTGTGGGACCTGAATGTTGCTGGAGTATGTGGATTTGTCCCATGGAGCTTGAAATCAGAATGTTCTGGCAGTGACAGGTACAAGCATGGTGGGGCAAGATCAGAAGCTTCCTGTGTCATCTAGAGGGGAGGGGTGGGAACTGCTCTCAGCCCCAACAGGGCCTGTGTCTCTGGGGCTTCTGTGCCCCCTCTAGTTGGCCTGTAGTGTTCGGGCTGGAAGGCTTGGAAGACCATGAGTTAGTTTATGCCATTTCTGGCACACTCAGTTGCCCCCAGTGCCCTAGAAGCCACATTTCTGCATAGTGGGGGAGATGAGGCTGGGTCCTTGGTTGCAAACCCATACCTGAGCCTCACATTCAGCCGAGGGCCTGGTCACCATCACACAATGAGGCTTCTTGCTGGAGTGTGGTCGATCGCTGATTTAGGAACCATAGAGTAGGTTGGGGGTTGTTGTTGTCTATCTTTGGAGTTCTGAGAGTCAGAGCAAGTTGAGCTCTGGTCTGGTCTCTGCAGCTGCTGCCTGTACAGTGCCCAACTTCTCCATCCCCTCCTACCAGTGTGAAGCGAGCTCTGGCATGCCTCTGAGAGTCCAAGGCAGAGATGGTAAGCCTGTAGCTGATGAGCACTTGCCTGCTAATCAACTAGCCAAGCCCGGCATGGAGTCTTACATGACTGTCTGAGGCAGCAAGGATATTCATCCCTTTGACCATGGGATTTGAACCCAGCGAGGAGGCACTTGGGGTCCCTGACCAGGAGAAGCAAATCAAATGTATGCAGGACTACACACCCCACCCTCTCCAGGGCAGGTAGCAAACGAGTGAGAGTTGGCTAAGTATGAGACAACTTGTGGCGTGATCCATCATGTCAGTCACCTCATGTTACTTTTGAAAACATTGCGTGGCGGGATGGGGGGACAAACACAAAGCATCTGCAAGCTATATTCAGCCTCTTGGCTGCCAGTTTGTAACCATTATAAGAAGCAATATTGAGCTGCATATCACTGAGAATTCTTTTTGTCTGGTGAACTCTGTTTTGGTCTTTGAAACCCAGCTCAAATGGTATTTCTGTATGACCTTCTCTGACCCCTCCTTAGGCCAAATGAATGTTTCTATCTCTGAGTCCTTAGTATTTTTATTTTAACATATTATAATATTCATTCATTGACATGTTCATGACGGAGCTATAATTCCTATGTCTTACTTCTGGGTAGCTTGAACCACTGGTGGTGCATGTGGGACTGGCCCATTGGGCAGCTTTTAATTAGTAAAAAGACAAATAAATGTGCTTAGGTTCATTTGTTCCACAAGTGGTATAAGCTGCCGGATGGGACAGTCATGAAAGTACCACCGGTGGTTCAAGCTGGCAGGAACATATTAAACAGTTTTTGTTTGGCTGTTTGGTTGTTTTTGAAACAATGTCTTACTGTGTTGCCCAGGCTGCCTTCGAACTCCTGGGCTCAAATGATCCTCCTGCCTCAGCCTCTGGAGTAGTTGTAAATACAGATGTGTGTTACTGTACCTAGCTTTCAATGACCTACTTCAGTTGACTATTTTGGCAAGAGCTGCACTACACTTGCAGAGTAAATAAGAAACAATCCCTGCCTTTGAGAAGCACCTAGTCCAGTAAGGAGAAAGACAAGAGACTGGAGATATCTGAAGTGTGTAAAGGTCAGACAGAGCTCCCTGGGAGGGCTTCCTCTGTGTATAAAAGTTGAGGGAGGGGAGGCCTAACCAGGTCCAAAAGGAAGAAAACAGTAAGCCAACAGAGGAGGAGCAAGGCTTTCCTAACCTGGGGAGCAGGAACAGACCCCAGGAGTTCTGGATGTGGATGTCATGTTCAGGCTGAGGCAAGCAGCTCTGTGATTGGTACATAATGAATGAGGAGCTGGGAGTGACAGAAAACGAGGCAGATCCTTTTGGGTCTCATGGGCCATGCTGTGGATCGAGGTCACTTTTTCCTCTGGAGACTGTGGGCAGTCAGCAGATGGTTTGGAGCAAAGTAGTAGTAGCAGGTCAGATCTCAGTTTTGGAAGGCCCGCACTGGAGCCCGAATGTGGCAGATGAACAATAAGAAGGGAGTGTGACAGGGAAGCCACCAGGGAGCTGGATATCAGGGCCTAGACTCATTCACTCTATACTAGCTGAATTAATGAGTGAATGAGGTAGGAAGGTGTGTTAGCTTTCTATCAAATACCTGAAATAAACAACTTGCAAGAAGAAAAGACTTATTTTGCCTTATGGTTTCCAAGGTTTCAGTTCATGTTTGTTGGCCTATTGCTTTTAGGCCTGTGGCAAGGTATCACGGTGGGAGCATGTGGTGGAACAAAGCCATTCACCTGATGGTGGCCAGGAAGTGAAAAATAGAGACAGGAAGAAGCCAAGGTCCCAGTATCTCCTCTAGGAGCACTGCCCCAGTGACCTAACTTCCTTCCACTAAGCCCCGCCTTCTAAGGTTTTCAGCACTTCCCGATAGTATCACAGGCAGGGACAAAACCTTTAACTCTTGAGCCTTTGAGGGACATTCCAAACACAAATTGTAGGAGAAGTGACTGTGGAGCTGCAGCAGCAGCTGCTCCTAGGGAATTTGGCTCACTGCTACACAGGGGCTGGCTTTTCTAGGCACTCGCTCTTGAGCATCTAGAAGTTGACATGTTCAAAACCAGACTCCTGACCCTGCCCCCAAGCCTGCTGCTCTTAAAGTTTTCCCCATCTCTGTTAGTGGCAACCCCAACTTTTCAATTGCTTAGCACCCGAACCTCAATGTTATTTTTAACTCCGCTTTCTCTCATACTCTGTATCTATGCCTTTAGTAGATCATGTTTCCACTTTCAAAATAGATCCAGAGTCAAACCACTTGTTATCACCTTCATGGAGTATGCTTCTGTGATCTTCCTGCTAGAGATCTGCACCGGCCTCCTAAAGGGTCTGCCTTGGATCCTATACAGGCTACTCTCAACACAACCATGAGAACGATCCTGAAAAATCGTCAACCAGATCATAACCTAGCTCTGCTCAAAATTCTCTCATGGTTCTCTATTTCAGATAAGAGCCAACGTCCTTATAATGACCACAAAGATCCTGCATTATCTGCCCCCCCGACTTGCCTGACTCATGTCCTAATACTTTGTTTCTCATGAACTGTTCTAACTCACTGACCTCCTTGCTGTTCTCCAAACAGCCTCCAGCATCTTTGCATTTGCTCTTTCCTCTGCTCATCCCCCCATACCTGTGTGGCTCACTCTCTCACTTCATTCAGGACTCTGCACAACACTTCTCAATGAAGCTTTCTTTGACCATTCTATTGTAGATTAGCACCTCCAACCCTGCTGGTCCCCTGAGCTTCTCTATTGTTTTATTTCTCTGCAGATTAGTTATTGCTTGATAACTGGCTACATATTTTACTTTCTATTTTGCTTATTGCCTATCTCTCTTCACCAGAATGTAAACTTCAGGAGAGCAGGGATTTTTGTCTGTTTTTCATTCTGCTATATTTCTGGTGTCTGGATCTGTGCTGGGCACATAGTAGACTCAGGAAGGACTTAGTGAATACATGAACAGGTGGATAAATGAGCAGTGTGATCAGTGAGGTTGCCTTGAGCCATCTCTGGGCCATGTTACTTGGATTCTCAGAGGCAGATCCTGTAGGGAGAGCAGAGAGCCCACTGGACTGTAAGAATTAGTATATCTAGCCATGGTGACCTTGGTCAAGTCCCTTAGTTGGAGGTATACATGTAGCATGTGTGAATCCCTGGGTTTGATACCCAGTATTACAATAGACAAACTAATTAAGCCTGGCACGGTGGTACACATCTATAATCCTAGCTACTTGGGAGGCTGAGACAGGAAGATCACAAGTTTGAGGTCAGCCTGGGCAATTTAGTGAGACTGTGTCTCAAAATAAAAGAATAAAAAGGGCTAGGGATGCAGCTAAGTGGTAGACTGCTTGCCTAGCATGCACAAGGCCCTGGGTTTAATCCCTAGTACTGGAAAGAAAGGAAAAGATTGAGGGAGGGAGAGAGAGAGGAAGAAGGGGGAGAAGGGGAAAGACAGAGTGGGAGAGAGAGGGAAAAAAGAAAGTGGGAGAGAGAGAGAGATTGATTTAATTTAGTGCAGTGATCTCTAAGGATCAGTGTTACAAGCCTCTCAGGGACAAAGTTAGGGTCTGGCCAACTGGCCTGTTGCTCAGGCCCCCATGGGCACAAAGGAGAGGCATTACCCATGCCCTGTTATTCTCCATTTCTTTCTTGAGCTCTTCCAAAGTGACATCTTATCTTCAACCTGCATCTGTAAACACACCCCATTCCAGCTGTTCATATAATGATGGAGGTGGGGGCTGTGAGGCAGCTGCGCTCAGCTGAGCCCGTGGTGCTCCCAGAAGGAACCCAGCTCTGGCCTGAAGGCCTCACAGGGCAGAAGTCTGGGAGAGACCAGTGGTGGGATGACATCCTAGCCCACTTTCTGGAGCCAACACTTCTTCTATACCTGCCAGGCAGCTGTGCTCCTACACCAAACTATTTTATCTAATCTGGTTGAAGCCTAGAATTTATCAAGCAATTATTGTTCAAAGTTTAACCCTCACCCCTAAGTGCATGAAGTAAGCATTGATAGACCTGTTTTTCAAAGAACACTGAGTCTCAGCAGAGTTAACAGGTTTGCCTCGGCTTCACACCATCTCTCGTCCTCTTTCTACTGGAATCACTTGAAAATCTGCTGACCAGGTTCTGGAAGGCTCTTCCCTGTGGCCAGAGCTGTGACAGAAACCAAAAGGAAGATGTTTCATTGCTCCTTTGCCTCCATCCAGGCTGCAGGTGGAGCCTACGGGTTGGAAAGCAGGGCAGCCCAGATGGAAGTCATCACTGTCCCACTCTCTCCCTAAGGGCTGAGCAGAGGGAGATGCCTTCCCTGCCTAGCCTTGCCGGGAAAGCCGGCCAGCCGGCCGAGAGGCTGGGAACAGGGAATGGTGGGGGCACCGTGGGGGCTGTGTGCTGGTTACTTTATGTGATAAACTATTTTCCTTTCTCATTCCAAGGATCAGAGAGCACTTGGTGAGCTGTTCTTTGTTCCAATGGAAACAGAAAACCAGAAAAGCCCAGTGGGAGTTGGCCAGATTTTCCTTGGTCCTCCTGAATGGGAGGACTAAGCCAGCGGGGTGGGGCAGGGCCACTGCAAGGGCAACAAATCAGTGGAAGGAAGACCGGAACAGGACTCTAGCAAAAACAACGACAACAGCAAAAGACACAAAGAGCTAAGTGCAGGCCCACAGGAAAGCCTGGGGGACTCCTCCCTGCAGCCCGACTTCACAGGGGTCAGCAAAGTCGGGCAGGCTCCAGCCAGGAGCCAGAGCACAGTCAGTGATCCTCAAGCCGAAGGTATGCCAGAGGTCATCCCTAGGCCCACTGGCCTCCATGTATCCATGGAACTTCCTAGCCCAGCCTCGTTCTTGCTCCCACAACACACCATGCTTCTCCCCAAAACAATAAGAACTCAGTTTTGTCAAAATCACTGAAAGTTTGCCAAGCATGTTTCCACAGCTCTTCAGGACGCAGAGTAGGCTAGTGGTTAAGAAAACAGGCTGAGGGCAAAGAAGAAAAAGAAGGAGAGGGACAGGGAGGAGGAGGGAAGGGGGAGGAGGGGGGAGAGGAAGGGAGAGGGGGAGGGAAAGGGAAAGAAGAAGGAGAGGGAAGAGGGGGAGGGGAAAGGGGAAGGGAGAGGGAGAGGGAGGGAGAGAGAGAGAACGACAGGCTCAGGACCCAATCTTCCTGGCTTCGCCATTCCATAGCCAAGTGATCTTTGGTAAATTATTTGGCCTTGCTACTTCAGGTTTCTCATCTTTAAAATTATAATAATTGAAAAAGTTTAAGACATTATAATGCAGTGACACATGCATAGACATGTTTATAACAGTACAATTCATAATAGACAAATCTTGGAAACAGCCTATATATCCACTGACAGATGAATGAATAAAGAAATTTGATAATACACAATGGAGTACTACTGTGTCATAAAGAAGGATAAATTTGAGTCATTTGTAGGAAATCAGATGCATCTTGAGCCCATAGTGTTAAATGAAATAAATCAGACACACAAGCTTAAATATTGCATGATTTCACTTATGTGAGAAGCCCAAAATATTAAGAACAAAATAAAAGATAGATAATAGGAAATAGGGAGATAGATATTTTGCAAAAGGGAAGGGAACCAAAAGATGGAGGGAGGGGAGGGGCAGAGAACAGGAAGGGGATGAAAAAAGAATTAAGATGCAGTATGTACCTGTACCAATACTCCATAAAGAATGTAATCACTGTGTACTGCAAAGATGTACTAATACAAATTTAAATTTTTTTAATGGAATAATCACTGGATCTTCATTTTAAGACTTTCAGATTAAATGAGGTAACATTTAAAGCTCTTTAAAAGAAGAGATTTGTTTGCATTTTACTCACTGAAATAACTCCGGGGTCTAAATATTGCATGACACTTACTAGAAACTCAATAAAATACACACATGCACACATGCACACACACACACACACAGCCTAGAATAGAAACTGGCACTTATTAAGCACAACAAATATTAGTTGTTGTTACTGTTCCTTTTTCATTCTCACAAGTTTCAAGAGGAGCATTATGAATGTCATGCATGCGTATTGGTACTCAATGTAAGGTTCAAGTTCTTAGTCAAGATACTGAAGGAGTAAGCAACAGATTTAAAATGAAGATAGGGAAAAGGAGAAAAGAAGGAAGGGAAAAGAAAAAAGATATAAATTTGTATATATACACTTAAATAGCTAAGATGATTGTACTACCAATTCTATTAGTTCTTGGAGCAAAACAGAAAACACTCATAGGATTAGTTCAATTTTGCATGTCTGTATCTGGTAATCTGAGTAACACTTTTGAAGATAGATATGCAAAATAACAACCTTTGTTAAATTCCTACCACCTTGTTTTGAAAGCCTATATTGTTATTGTTTTGGGTTTTTTATTGTTGTCGTTTTGTCTCTCTTGTTTCTTGTTTTTCTTGTATTGTTTTATTTTGCTCTTTTCCCTCTTTAAAATAATAAATAAACAAACAAACAAATAAATAAGATAAAATGAAGGGTGAAACTTTGGCCACAGCAAGTTAAGAATGCATTCTTTAAATATGAATCTTATCTTCCATCTGTTTATTCACTCATCCATTCCACAAATATTTCACAAATACCCACCCCATCGGCCAAGCCCTGAGCTCAAAGTGAGAGAAATATTAATAATAAAACAGACAAGAATTCTACATTTGAGGAGCTAAAATTCAAATGGAAAGAGACAGGCAAAAGAGGTAAGGGCTTAAATTACTTTAGATAATGTCTTAGTTACTTTTCACTTGTTGCTGAGACAGAATACCTGACACCCAAAATTAGGGCAGGAGAGGTTTATTTCTTACAGTTCTCGGGGATTACAGTCCATACTTAGTTGGCTACAAGGCAGTGTGGCATGGCAGGGCAGCCATTCATGGCTGCCACAAACAGCAAGGCAAAGTGGCAAGAGAGAGTGAGAGACATAAATTCTTCCTGCCCTTACATTGTATGTCGGCTCCACCCCTGGGCAGGTGCAGCACTCACATCACCAATCCCAGTGCTAGACAACAAACCAATCACAAACACCAGACTCAGCCCCATCCAAATTACATGAGGCCTTGGGGGGACACAAGATCAAACCAATACAGATAATAGTAATAAGTGCTATGAAAAATTAAAACAATATAATGGAAGAAAGCATGGCTGGAGTGTGTGTGTAGGGTGAGGCCTGCTTTAGAGTGCAGTCAGAAAAGGTCCCTGTGGAGTGACATTGGAACTCCTTTTGGGAGTTGTGATTTCAGGTCAAGGGATCCCTTTAAGTCCGAGTCCTCAATATCATGTCAATATTACCTGTCTTGGTCTATTCAGGTTACTATAACCGCATATCTTAGACAGGGTAATTTATAAACAAGAAAAAAATCATTGTTCACCATTCTGGAGGCTGAAAAGTCCAAGATCCAGCTGCCAACAGATTTGGTGTCTGATGAGGGATCTCTGCTTCACAGATGACATCTTCTTGCTGAATCCTTATGTGACAGAAGGGGCAGAAAGCCACTTGGCCTCTTTTTGCAGAGCATTGATCCCATTCAGGAGTGTGGGCGTGGTCTAGGTGTAAAGGGCTAGAGAGAGGACCCTGTGAACTTGTGGCATCTGCACAGGAGGGGTCTGCCATCCATGGTCCTCTGGCAAAGCTGTTGGCTGTATAAGGTTAAATGACAGCTATTGGCCTTTTGGTTTCCCTCTGAGGTCCCTCTGCACTCTGAAGGAGAAGGTTTCTGGCTGTGGGGTCCCACGTACATTCACAACCACCCCTTCACAGTGCATCCCATGATCACTGTGAATTTCTTCTTTTGGACAGCATAGCCACTGTCACAACCCTTGTCACACTGGAGTGCCCTTAGTCATTACATGTTTGGGCATCTCCGGACCCCAGTACAGAGTTGACACCTAAGAAATGCTTACCTAACAGAAGAATAAATGGGTGATTGTTGCTCCTTCACTTCCTCAGCTGACTGGCACATGCCCACTTGCGCATCAAGGCTCAGCTCACATGTCATCTTACATGAGCAGCTTCCCACCAGTTCCTGTGTCCTGCCTAGGAGCTCTTGTCCATTCTGTATGAACCTCTGGGAAGCCATCCTTGACCTTTACAGACAGGACTGCACCCTTCCACCTCCAAGCGATCCAGCACATATATAATGCTTCATCTTAGCTGATTGCTTAATGGGCAGTGACTAGTGCTGCTCTGTTGCCTCCCCTCACCTTTCTCAGTGGCAAGGATTGTTTTGGTCGTCTGTATAGCTCCAGCACTAGCCCTTAGAGGGCACTCAATAAATATTTGTGGAATTAAGGAAAAAAACAAGAAATTGTCAATTTCGCTTAGAGTGGTATGCTGGAGCTGGCTTTTTGTAGTTTGTGAGAGTCATTTGTTAAATATTTAGGAAATGTGTGAGGTAGTTGGTAAACACAGCCATCATCAAAAATTAAACTGCAAGAGAAAACAAGGCAAACCAAAGTTGAGGGACATTCTACAAAATAAATAACCAAACAAACGCTATATGGGATCCTGGATTGAATTCTAGAACATAAAACGGACTTTAGTGGAAAAACTGCTGAAATCCTAATAACTTTGTGCTTTAATTAGTAATGTATCAAGGTCAATTTCTTAGTTTCAATAATTTTTTAATAATTATATAAGATGTCAGCATAAGGGGAAGCCGGGTGAAGGGTACATAGGAAAAAAAAAGTACAGAGTTGCTTTTGCAACTCTTCTGTAAACCTAAAATTACCTTAAAATGTAAAAATTAACTTACAAATATTACATGATTACGTATATTATAACTTATGATTGAGTAAATTATATTTAAAATGTAATAAATGCAATTCATCACTTCTGAAGTATTTTGCTACCTTTCACTATGATTTATGCTCTTGAGCTTGTTCCTTTCTTTTGCATCTGCATGGAGTGCTATTCTGCATCTTTTCTCATTCTGCTGAGTGAAGTTAACTTTAGTAAAGCTTGAAATGGGTCAAGGTAGGAGTATCTACACCATGCAAATTTGCAAATGTTACACCAAATTAGGACTTGGATTATGTTGTGTATTGTACTGTAAGCTTTAGAAGCAACAGAAGTCTGGGAGCTGTAAGCTCAGTGGTAAGCATGTGCATCCATGAGGCACCGGGGTCAACCCCCAGCACTAAAAAAAGAAAAAAAAAGAAAGGGGGGAAGGAGGAAGGAAGTTTTAATAATTTACATTAAACTCCAAAGTGTATCATGCTACTTCATTGATCCGGCCCGCGGATCAACTCATGGGTCTCGCCTGGAGGAGAGACGGGATGGGGGATGGGGGCAGGGCAAGAGGAGAGAGAAATGGATACAAGTCGAGCAGTTCCGATCAAGTATCGTTTATTGCGGAAGTGTTTACAGCTTATATAGAAGCAGGAACGGAAGCTGTCATCGCACAGGGGTGTGGTGAGCACGG